>JANAVB010039816.1:7239674-7277174 GCA_029216955.1 Iris pallida | reverse complement strand
CTTTCTCTACATGTTTAGGTCTTGTAGTTTTTGTTTTCCACGGTTAGCTTTGTGTAGATCTAAGTTTTTTCCCCTTTTTGGTTTTCTTGGGTTTCGATCTATCAAACTTTATCATTTCTATGTTTTGATTGTTCTATGTTGTAGAGAATTCAATTCTACCCAATTTTGGTTTTTGAAAAGTTAGATTCTGACTTGATTTGAGGAAGTTATGGCCAAAACAATTTTGGTCAAACTTCTATGTACATCGGTTCTAATTCTGGCAGGGACGATGAATAGTGTCTAGCCGCATAAGAAATTTTGAGCCGCATAAGAATTTCTGGCCGCATGACCATTTCTGGCCGTATGAGCATTTTTGAGCCGCATAAGAATTTCTGGCCGCATGACCATTTCTGGCCACATGAGCATTTTTGAGCCGCATAAGAATTTTTGAGCCACATAAGAATTTCTGGCCGCAGACCATTTTTGAGCCGCATAAGAATTTCTGGCCGCATGACCATTTCTGGCCGCATGACCATTTCTGGCCGCATGAGCATTTTTGAGCCGCATAAGAATTTCTGCCCGCATGAGCATTTTTGAGCCGCAAAAGAATTTTTGAGCCGCATAAGAATTTTTGAGCCGCATAAGAAATTCAAGCCGCATGAGGCTGATTTTGGCTGATTTTGATTGTTTGATGCTCTTTTTGACTGTTTTCTGGCCCGAATTTCTCCTAGCTTCCAACATGAAAGTTGTAGATCTTTTCCTTGGCTTCAAGAATATGTTACCAACTATTTTATGCAAGTTTCTCTTACTCTTGATATAGAACTTTTGACTACCATGCCTTGTCACGAATTGACAATGATTGTTATCCTGACTTAATATTGATCATGCGTTCCTATGTCTGGAACTAAGAGACTGGCTAGTCGTCTTATTGTACTAAATAGGACACGTTCATGTATGAACCATTGAGAATGACTGGCTGATCCCGATCATTGACAATGTAACCGTGCTGATCTCCAACTTATAATTATGTACATGAATTTGAGTAGGTGCTATGGCACCGATAATTAATTTCGTATTACAAAAGCAGCACGTGTATCCTACTGTCAAGGCATGATTATCCCGTGGATAGGTTTGATTGTTGTATTACGCTATGTAGGACCTACAACCCAACCGTACTGGCATCGTTGTCGAGTTACGCATATCGTACCTTGTACGAAATTACTCATGCGAAATACTCATGATCTACGGCATAAGATTTCAATTAATATAGGGCCAACTAAGTTAAATAAAATAATTACTGCATGGAGAGAATGGATTTCCGAGTTCTTACATGACGGCCGTCCTTGGGACAAATAGTGTCCCGACACGCCGGCTGGTTCCCACGGATACTGCATATCTACCACACGGGTAGGGAGTGGTATTCAGTTTACTTTTTCCGATCGACGAGCGTCCCGCTGGGACTCGTTTCCCCGCATGGCGCAACTGATTATTGGATCGACCAGCCTTGTTTGTCTATAGTAAGAACTGAGAAATTCCCTAATACATGGTTCCAGGGTAACTTGGAGCTCACTAGTAGTAAGCCGTAATAATTGCCTAGCCACTTAAACTGATTTGATTGTGGGTTGTATCCTACTTTGCCAACTATTGAGGTAAGCTGAACGTCCTGACATGACGGGCCAACTTCTGTCCTTGTTTGGTTGGGGAGTTGGTTCGGAGTGTCAAGACGCTAGGCGTACCTTAGTAAGAGGCAAAGATCTATTTATCTTATTTATATCCTTAACCCTTATTACTGGTTTTAATTCTTCATGTCGTGCTTCCTTTGTGGTGCTTTCTATTGGAGGTCTAACCTCTCTGGTTTTGCATGGCCAGATCTAGAGCCAGCTCTCGAGGACTCAGCTTACTTCTACCCTCAAGATGGTCAATACTAGAAGGATGACCGCAGGAGGCCACGAGTGGGTTCCTTGACTCCCTACTCGTCTTGTTCTTTACTTTACTTTTGCCGTTTTGGCACCGACCTGTTAGTCGGACTGTCTAGCACTTGCTTTTACATAATTGTAATTAATTCAGACTGCAGCTGATAGCGATTGTGTATACCTTATTATATCATCTGGCTATGTTTTGTAAAGCCAGATCTCAAGAATATTTTGACCGAGCGTTTGGGACGCCTTGCTGCTTTATCATATATGCTCTTTATTTACTGCTACTTGATTCATTGATTGAGACAATAGATGTCATGTGACCCTAGCGAGACTTGTATGTAGTATGCACCCCCTTGTCTAGTGTACAGCATTAATCGTATTATTCGGTTTTCTTCTACCCGTAATACGTAGCTGGCCAAGTCCGTCCCCGTCCCCCGGTGTTTCGGGTCTGAGGCGTGACAAGGTTTTAGTGGTGACCCATGCAAGTCTGTTTTCAGACTTGTGGGGTGCTTTTATTTTATAGGAGGTCTCAATCACACATGTTCTCCCTTTGATCTCATGTTTCGTTGCTCTCGATCCCATCTTGACACCCCGGTATCCCTTGACTTCGTTGATCTTTCATGTCCGGTCGTTTGATTGTTCTCTTGTCCCTTGTATTAGGGGCTCCTCGTCCGCGTCAGAGCAGCAACAACCAGAGCAGCAGGACCATGTTGGTCAGCAGCAAGGGCCAGTGCTTCCCCAAGAGCACGTCCAAGCAGAGGTGATAGTAGAGCCAGCCATTGGACCGTAATATCCGGAGGTTCCGATCTCACCGATGATTCCGCCCACTCCGGGGGCAGTAGATACCCCAGCCCTCCTAGAGATCATCAAGGGGATGATGGCCATGCAGCAACATCAGATGTTGGTCCAGCAACAGATGCATGCTCAACAACAAGAGCAGAATGTGTTACTTAATCAAGGCTTGCAGACGGCATTAGAAAGAGGAGTGAGGACTGATTCAGGAGCGTCGACCCGATTCTGCAAGTACAACCCCCGACGTTTCAAAGGTACAGAAGATGCTATCACAGCAGATGCGTGGCTTAAGGATATTGAGGCCATTTTGAAGGCAGCCAAAGTTCCAGCGGAGGAGCAAATGGACCAAGTAAAGTTGTTACTCCAGGATCTCGTCCATGATTGGTGGGAATCAGAGGAAGTAGGTGCCAGGCGTCCTATTGCATGGGACAATTTTTCTACCAGATTCAAGACCAAGTACTATGGAGTGGTAGCTCAATTCGAGCTACAGCAGAAGTTCATCAGCCTCAAGCAGGCTGGGAAGACCGTGGATGCTTATGCAGCGGAGTTCTGCAGATTGAGTAGGTTTGCCCCAGAGATGGTAGCCACGGAGAGCCAGAGGGCCATGAGGTTCCAACAAGGGTTTCATCTTGAACTCTTGCAACTGGTAGAGGGGCATAACTACCAGACTTTTGATGAGGTACTGACGGCGGCCCGGAGGCATGAGATCACTATCCAGAGGATGGCGACTAGGGCTGGGGGCCAGAAGAGGTCTCACAACCAGATGGAAGGAGGAGGGGGAGCAGCACCCCGATCGACAGCACCGTCTCCTGGCATCCGCATTCATGATGTGGCGGTGGGAGGGCCAGCACCACCAGCCAGACAACAACAGCAGCAGAGGAAGAATCAGCAGCCACCCGCGGGTTGCACTTATTGTGGGAAGGCAGGGCACACTAAGAATATATACCGGGCATTTAATGGGTTATGCTTGGTATGTGGGAGTCTGGATCACCGGGTTTCCACTTGCCCTATGAGTTCGAGGCCAGGAGGGCCAGTGCAACCATTTCCTGCCCTGCCAGCACCAGGGGCAGGCCAGTATCGAGGGCCAGCGGTAGCAGTAAAACCATTGGCTCAACGCCCATTATTGACACAAGCTCAGATGTTTCGGCAGCAGGAACCGCCGATACAGCAGGAACACCAGAGACCACCCCAGCATCATCGAGGCAAGGGCCAGCAACAACACCGGGTAGGGCCGCAGCAGGGAAATCAGCATGGAGGCCAAGGGCAGGCGTTCAATCTGTCCTTGGAGGAGGCATTGGCATCGGGGAACGTTGTGGCAGGTAACGTTCTCGTCTTCTCATCTCCCGCAGTAGTATTGTTTGATTCAGGAGCATCACATTCATTTGTATCTACACGATTTGCAATACGACTAGGATTGGAATTTGAGGCATTGCCAGAGAGGTTGAATATACTCACTGGTAATGGGCTTGTAGGAGTTAGTAGGATTATTCCAGCATGTAGAGTCGTAGTGTGCGGGCGTTCCTTACCCGCTAGGTTGATAGAATTTCCTATGGGAAATTTTGATGTTATCTTGGGCATGGACTAGCTGAAAGACAGTCATGCTACAATAGATTGCCATAGAGGGAGCGTATCTTTTGATATTCCAGGCATGGGACAGTTCGCTTTGGTCAGGCCGGGAACAGAACAGTTGGCAGGCGGAGTCGTAGCAGCATTGGAAGGAGTTCAAGTCCCGAGGGTAGTGGGAGAGTTTCTTGATGTATTTCCGAAAGAACTACCAGGTTTACCACCAAAGAGAGATGTCGAGTTCAGTATAGAATTGGTGCCAGGGACCGAACCGGTGTCGGATCGAGTTTACAGAATGCCAGCTTCAGATCAGGCCAAGGTGTACCAGCATATAGAAGAATTAAAGGCGAAGAAGTTCATTCGGGACAGTGAATCACCATGGGGAGCACCAGTGGTACTTGTAGGGAAGAAGGATGGGTCATCCCGATTGTGCATTGACTATAGGAAACTCAATGCAGCAACAGTAAAGAACAAGTACCCACTACCGAGGATCGACGACTTGTTTGATCAGTTGAGCAGAGCCAGAGTATTTTCCAAGATAGATCTTCGGTCAGGATATCATCAAGTTAGAGTTCGGGAGGAGGATATTCCTAAGACAGCATTCAGGTCGAAGTACGGGCATTACGAATTTTTACACTACAACAAAAATGATGTATAACGACACTTTCTTGACGACACTTGTTAAATAAGTGTCGTTGATTTTTTTTTATCATGACACCTTGTTAAACACATATCATTGTAATGTAATATTTTTTTATCATCTAGGGCACTTTTTTAAAAATGTCGTATCCATGTATTTGACGACATTGTTAGAATGTCATCTAATATCAAATAACAAAAAACAACACATTTCTAGTGTCATCTAAAATCAAATAAAAAAAACAACATATTTATCACCTTGTTAATCTCCCGCTGTTCATTTTCATTTTGGTGCCCTTACCTGAATTACTCTTTTTATTATCCATTAGTACTCTCTTCCCCTTTCTCTCTCTGACCTAATCTTCGTGGCCACCCTCAGACAAGTGGAGAGGGAAGAAGAAGACGGTGGAGAGGATCACCTGCCCCCGGACCGTGTCGGCTTTCAAGGAGAAGGGCGTGCTTAGCAGTATCCGGTCCTTCGGAGGAGTCCTATCGAAGCAAACCCTAGTTTCAGGAAGAGGAGGTCTTCTTCTTCCTCCTCCTCCTTGTGTCGCTTCGTCCAGTTTCTCCTCCTCTGCGGTCGCGATGGCCAAGCCCGCGTCCGACGCGAATCTCCTCAAGGTCATCGACGCCGTGATCAAGTGCGCGGAAGAGTGCGACGATCACGATCGGGTGAGAAAAAAAGCCATCTTTTTTGCACTTCTCTACGTTGTTTTAGTTTGAGATTTGATGCTAGTTTATATAACCTCAGATCTCAAATTTGTTTTTCTCCTTTTGCTACTATTAGGGTCTGCTTGGTAATGGTGTTTTCACCGGTTTTGGGGTGTTTTTGAACCGACCGTTTATGAAAACCCCTGCTTGTTAATTTTTTTGAGGCACTGGTTTTCGTCGGCTCAAAAACCCCCCAAAACCGGTGTAATGTATTTTTGGGTGGCTTTGTAAACACCCCAAATCGGCGGGTTTTGAGCGGCTTTATTTTTTTATTCCATTTATATCCTCACAAAAATAGATATAATTATAACTACCGATACCCTTCCCTATTTAATTTATTCGTGTAAAAAACTTTCAGAACCGCTCGTTAGTGAATTACCAAGCATGGATTGGACTGGTTTAAAAGCCGCTACTTAAAAACCATCCAAAACCGGACCCCTCATAACCGCTCATAACCGATACTCTAAAAACACCTCATAACCGCTACCCCGATAATTGCCAAGCAGACCCTTAGGGTTTGTATGATAATCTTTTATTGAAACTTCTCTCTTTTTTGGTAACAAAGTCGAAATTAACAAAATAAGAATGATAGGTCCACCAGTAAGAGCATGAACCAAAATTAGTTAGCTGTTAATTGCAAGTTATTTTAGTATTTATTTAGTACAAATGGAAATTCCTATTAAAAAAACCTAGATTCTTACGAATTTAGGACTTGTTTGTTATTGTTACTTGTACTCTAACACACGGAACAATATATAAAGATTATTTCTTTACCACTGCTAATTGAGAAAAAAATTGTTGCAAAGAACAGATACTAGAGTTCCGTATCACGATTTGGGGATTTATGTTGTCTAGTTGCAGTCTAGTTATGGCTAGGAATTTGATACCAACATAGAGGGATTATGCCATGTTGAGTAGTAAATAAATTGACATCATTTTTTGAGATTTCTTATACTCCTTAGTTGGCACCATTTAGATGGGGAGAAGGCTTGGATGATGATGACGACGATTAGAGGTCTAGTTTACATAATGCATATTGTATAAGATATCTTAGTAGCTTACTTATTGAGAGTTGCGGAAGTGTTGAACGATATGGATTACAAAAGACATGATCCTTAACTGTGCCGAACGGAAGAAGAGGATTCAGACAACCAATCCCAAAAATTTGGGATAAAGGCTTTGTTGTTGTTACTTACTGGAAGTGGCAACTTATGAAAAAAAAACCCAATAGTTGTAGGAATTTTATGGACAACAGCAGTCAGTAGATCTGTTTGGGATTTTCATCAGCATTCTGAATTATCAATGTAATGTATAGTTTAATGAGATTCACACACTAATTAATTAGCTAAGCCTAAATATCAAAGTCTCATTTTCATTGCTATTGTGAATTGTCAATATTTTTTTGACCACTAAAGGGCGTTTAGAAGTAAGATGCACCCTTGATAAAAATTTCAATTGTGATTTTTTTTCCTTACAAGTTTTAGTTTTTTAATATGAATTTTATAGACATTCTGAGCTAAGTGTATTTAATTGTGCACCAGTAATCTAATGGATGAGCTAAAGAAAAGCCCAATTGAAGGGAGTTCTTTCTTTGAGCTGTTTGTTGGATTATGTATATGTAATATTTAAACAAATACAATTCAATAAAAAAGCACAACATTTGAAAATAGCAGTCAAGCCTTGTTATGGCTCCTAACTTGACATACACACATTCCCTGGGCACCATACAGATGCTAACCAAACTGTAGCAGAGCATTACCTACATAGGTACATTGTATGCTCACTGTCATCAGATGTGTGCATAGATCAAACCACACGCACCTAACTATACTCTTTGACACCTACAATACACTCCTATGCACTAAGGCTACACTGGTTTCAAGTAGCAATATTAAGGTCATGTATATCAACTGTTATGCAGGTGCACCTGTGCTGTAATTCTTGCAATTCTAAGGCCATGTATATTGGTGAATGTATATTGGTGAACCTCCATTAATCCATCTAGATTACAACTTGCGAGGTATAGCATGGCTTCACTGTGCTGTAATTCTTGCAATTCTAGCTATAATCATGGAATTTGGGGAAACTACAAGAATAACACTTGTGATTTGAGGTTTTAATCATATTTAGCTGAACTTCTTATTCTATGACTATTTTATATGTTTATCAAACCAACTTATTTTCAAATTTATCATTTTTTTTACAATTTTCCTGATTAACACTATTAGTTCAGCTTGTAGGATCCATAGCTTAGGATCTCTACTAATTTCTGCAAGCTATAAATATCTTGTTAATAATGTTAGTGATGTGTTTTGACAGGGAGGCATATGCATCTGGACCTTTTCGAGGGAGCAAGCTAGTGGTTTCCTTCTTACTATTGTTAATTTTATCAATTCATGTGCAGTAGAACAGATACGCCTCGCACCTGATAAATGTATGTATCACTTTTACCTTTTGCATCCCCTGTATATCCCATTCAGTGGCTCTCTTTATCTGTATGTTCTTTTTATAGATATATTTACATAGACAATTATGCATTAATTTATTCAATTTCTTGTGCTACTTTGCTTTAAGCAGCTCTATAAATTTATTAGCGGTTTCAGAAAATTTGCAGTATTAGCTTCTTTTCTTAACTAACATATGATATGAATCTTCCCATGTGGGCAGTCCATCTTATTTTCTAAAACTATGCATGTAGTGAAACTGATCAATTATGCAATTTTGTAATATTTTATAATTCCTAGAAGTGTAAATGAATTTATAAATTTTCTGAAAATGTTTGTTAACATTTTATATAGTTCTCTGTTTTATATTGCTTTATTGGGTTGAAAATGTCTATCTTGCACACACAGTTTTCTCTATCTGTAAGAAGTACAAGGATCAAGTTCTGCATCTCCAAGTACCAATGCAGGGAGTAGCTCCCTTGAGGGCAGCTATCTGCAAAATTCAGTCTTCCGCTGAGCATTTGACAAGTCTACATTCGGACTTCCTTCTTCTTTGTATTCTCTTTAAGTGCTATAAATCAGCCCAAAGCATTTTGGATGAAGATATATTTGAGGTTGATCAGCCAAGGGATTCTCTTCCTTTATGGTTTTTACGGGTTAGTTCTGCGCTCTATATTATGCACTTTTTTGAGTTTGTGGAGGAATATATAGTATTGTCACAGTAAGAAATTAGGCTAAGGTCATTTAAACGTCACAAATTTCCAAGCTTCACTTATTACCTGCTACTATTTTTTGTTAACTTCACTACAATAAACATTTTGTTACTTCACTTTACTGCCACAACTACATTACTGGAATATGCAAACCGAATTTTATACTGCTGTGCCTTTTCCTTCTTGTCCAGAATCTCCTCTCCGACTCTGCCACCTCCATCCCACCTCTTCTTCCCTCCCACCTCCGTCTACAGTGTCACGATACGCATTGTGATTTGAGAACATAGCTCATAAGCTTTGGCAGTCACATGGAGCACAGTTTTCTCTTTGTTACACTCCTGTGATGTAACTGTTGTCTTTGTTAATAACTATGTTTAGGCCCGTAAGGGTGGTTGGCGGTATCTGGATACTGGACAAGTGTTGATTGAGAGTGCATGCTCAGTGGAGCGAGTTGAGGAAGCATTGGATACATTAATACCTTTACTTCCAGAAATACAATATTTCCGCTTTAATCCAGGTAACTAATTGTATTTACAAGTTCAATTCATGTGGTTAAAAAAACTTTATTTTGCCTGTATATTTTGGTTCAATTTCATCTGCAGCCGTAGGGCTGTAATGTGTAGTGTCGTACTAAATTCCTTTTAAGAGGTTTAGCCTTATGTGATACCTTGCTAAAAAAAATCTCATGTTCACAGTGGATGAGCGCTTTGGTATGGAACTGGACGAAACTGATCCTGCTATTTGGCTAAAACTAGAAGCTGCAACTGAAGAATACATCAAAAAAAATGGTCAAGCTTTCAAGAATGTCTGTGAGCGTTTGGTTACAAGATACCAAAGTGAAGACAAGCTTAGTGAACAATTGAAGGCTCACCTTTCAAAGTTGAAACCCTTAAATTCAGGTTTGCATCACTGTTGTTGTTCCTATAGTTAGTTGCTTGTATGAGATGTCAATACATTATATGTTGCTTTAGTCAGTAGACTCGGTACGCATGGATGAAGTAATACATTTATATTCTCAGGGTATGAAGAAAGTGGCCCTTCATTAGGCTGGAGACGCATGGTACTGCTTGTCGAGTCATCGTATAGTCCTGACTCTGGGAAGACTATTCACCATGCTCGATCACTAGAAACATTTTGTGCTCGTAGTGGTATTAAAGTATCTCTTACAAATCGGACCCCAGGGTTTTCTAAGCCGGCAAGTACATATCCTACACCATTTGCATCTCCACTATTTACAGGAAGCTTCCCATCAAGTCCACTTCTTTACAGCCCTGATGGTGCTCAACGAGCGAATCGAATTGATTCAGTTCCGCCACTTAGTTTGGATGGTCATCAAATTGGGAAGGTATCTCTGTCACCACCAAGTTCTCCCTCAGTATCTAGGCAGCCCTCAATACATGTTTGGTCATTACATGAGAGACTACAGAACTTGCCCCAAGTAGGTGTAATACATATGGCTCTTCAAAATGATTCAACAGGTTCAATATTAAGGTCGTTCCTCCCGTTCTTTCTTCGATATGAAATCATGTAAGAATATGAATGTCTGAGTTTAACTAATTGGAAACTTTTTTCTACCAGTTGGCAGAATGATGTGTTTGTGGTTGCTGAACCTGGGGAGCTTGCTGATAAATTTTTGCAGACTGTTAAGGTGAGCTTGTTACCATTGATGCGAGGCCATAAAAGGAAGGATGCTTATCCCTTATCTAAGGTTTTATCTGTATCTGATTTGGTTGCACACTGGCCAAATTTTCAACTTGGAGGTATACTCCATCGTTATATAGGACGCCAGACTCAAGTATGTCCTTTTCTCTTTTGGTCAATAGATCATGTCTTTTATCTCGTTCACTTTACCAAGAACCTAAGTCTTTGTAACAATGTCAATTGAAGGTCATGGAGGATAACCAAGAGATTGGTGCTTTTATGTTTCGGCGTACAGTTCCTGCTGTTCACTTAACATCTGAGGATGTTCGCTGGATGGTGAGTTCTCTACAAGTTTCTTTGAATGTTACTAGTGGATAGATGTTATTTGCAACATTTTTAGTTGAAGTCTTGTTTCTAATGATTGAGCCGATAGAACAGGTATGTTGGAATGAGTTCTTACATGATGTAACATATTATTGTTTCCTTCAAGATATTTCGGTGCTTATTCTCTTATGTTAGTTCCTAGAGTTAATTGTTGACAATTCTTTAGATCTATATACAGAGAACAAACTTTCATTGTAGTTTAATTTAGCTTTTAACCACATCTAATCCTTATGTTGTTACTTACTGAATCCATATAAGGTATTATGAATATCTAAAAATTTGATTTGAGAGGGACTTCCAATGTTGTTAGGAACTTTTCAATAACATGCTAGGGCACAATTGTCTTCATATTAATATTAAGCATTTGAATCTTGATTCTTGACATCAAAATACCTAGTTTTGTGATTTTATACTAGCCCTTCCTCCTATCTGGACTATTTTCACGAAGATTGGAGTTAGTCTTATAAATCAGAATTAGCCAAGAGTATCATACAACTTATAAACTAGAAATTATATCTAGATCCTAGGTGAGTCCTAATAATAATTCTTTGAATTGGGTTTATAACAACAAAAGGTGGTATGGATAAGCTTATATAGTCCCTTCCTCTTCGGTTTAATGGCATAAGCTTATATAGTCCCTTCCTCCTATCTGCTTCACTTGCTCCACCCCAAATTTGTTATACCAGAGCTGGATTGTTTGTTATGATTGTCATGCTCCGTTGGGAAACAGAACCTGATGACAGGGTTGAAGTTGATGAACCAATTGCTCAGGTTGAAACTGATAAGGTATTTGGATCTTGTAAGATATTATATGAAATTATGTACTGTTTCATATAGCATCAGGCTAACTCAAGATGATACTTTTTCAGACATTTGTCTATTTGATACTTAAGGTGATGATTTATGTTAACAGCCCTAAAGCAGGGATAATCGAAAAGGTTAGCCAGCATTTGACTTAAAAGCTTATGGTAATATTTAATAAGTTATTTCCTCAATAAAGTTGCGACTTTTAAAAGTTTCTGGCTAGTGTAGTAATCCTTTCTCATGTTTTTTTTAACACGGACTTAATATTATTTGCAGTTTGTAGCCAGGGAAGGTGATATTGTATTTGCAGTTTGTAGCCAATAAAGTTGCGACTTTTGAAAGTCTGCTTCTACCGATGCTCGTGTTGCTCCATCAGAGGAGAAGTCGGGTAAAGATGCTCCTCAGCCAACTCCATCTGTTAAAAAGGAAGAGGATAAACCAAAGGCTAAGGTAGAAGTGGCTATCAAGGAGATGCCTAACGCATCTTCTCCTGTCCCTTCTAAGATTTCTGCTTCTGAACCTCAGCTTCCTCGAGGGAGAGGGGAAGACGAGTAAGTCTTATAATATTCTTCACTACATCTAGTTAATTGTTTTTGCTCGAAGAGTCATTTTGTGTTTGATAATGTCTTTTCTTTGATCTTTGGTTTAATGTTTCACAGGATTGTGATTTTACCTCTTCACCTGCAAAGTTTTCTTGACTAGCACACCTTGGAGGGTGTTCCATTGAAACTATTTTTTTAACTATATCTGATTTCAGGTTCCTATGCCAAGACTCAGAAAGCGGGTTCATAATACTACCAGTGAGTGTCTAGGTGTATGTTTCTATAGGTATTGCAAAGCCTTGTGGTACCTTGACACCATGATTATGATTTTGTGAAGTACATGCGTGGGATATCTTGGAGATCTATCATTCTTGCATGCATTCGAATATACATATTTGCTTGGTTTTGTAGAAGCATGGAATTTTACAACCAGAAAGCCCATGCGCCAGACACTACATGCGCCAGAACTCAGATGAAGAACTTCACAGCAAAGTCAATAACTATAGACATTTGAAGAAGGACTTTTTATTTATATATAAAAGTCTATTACATGTCTAGAAAAGGCTGTACAAAGGAGAATTCCTACAAAGGAAAGAGCCTAAGTCTACAGCCAGCGGCCATCATGCGCCTTCAGATAAGCGCAGCAACCACCATGCACCACCAGATAGGCGCAGCATCACTATGCGCCACCAATAAGGCGCAGCAGATATCATGCGCCTCCATCCAGCCGCATCCCATCATCTCTTCAGCACCTCAGTTATGTGCATCCCTTCAGCCAAATTCTTCCAGCCAGGCTCACCTGGCCGAGCAGAGTCCAGTTATGTGCCGCTCTTCCAACCAGGCTCGCCCAATAAATGCTTCGACACAAAGCATTTAACCCTCTGGCTAGAACCAAGGAAGAGAAGAGCACCGCAAATGCTGTGGCCAGGGGAGGCTTCGAAAGATCCTCCAAAGCCGAAGGAAGACCGTGATCGAAACCATGGCTAAAGGAGCAGCTTTCGACACGATCAAAGTGGGGAAATCCCACTTTGCAGGAAGAGAGAGCCTTGCACCGCCATTCCGATCTACGGCTCTTCCGGAATAACGGAGACGAGGCTCGAGCATCCTTATCTTTGGATGCAACAGGCACCTTCCGCCTGCCTCAGAAGCCCTTGACTCCGTCTTTTGGATGTAACAGTCACCTTCAAGTTTATCAAAGATAACACAGCGTCTCATCTTCACCCTCGGGAGCACTTCGTCAGCAGAATACACTCGTATGTTCAAATTCATATTGGAAGTACGTGAGGGAATGAGAAGCAAATCTTCTCTCCATGCCACTATTTATAGGCCGGGCAGATCAAACCCACGCGCCAAGTGGATGGCCCTCCGAATTCCGTGCAATGAATTTACATTAAATGGATGAACCGGACGCCTCGAATTCAGCCAAACGGCTATTTATAGCACTCGAAGAGCGAGACAGCCGCATCATTAAAAGATATGTCCGATGCGCCAGCCAGACAGCGCATCACACGGACGCGCCCTTCGGCGTCAGGCGCATCACACAGACGCGCCCTACAGTACTCGGCGCATTACAGAGGGTGCGCCCTCACACATCTCCATACCGAGTGGAACGCCAACCGACGCACCCACTCAGCTGTCCATCGAACATCACCAACATTAAATGCTGAACTGACAGAGTTGGCAGCACGCCTCCCAAAGTCTGAACAGTTGACAGCTTTTCAGAAAACGAAGCGTCGGCAACGTCAGCATCATCATGACCTTGTTCCGACGGCTACTGCCACGTGGCCACTCCACCATCAGCATGCGCCTCTACGGCCATGCGTCCAAATCAGCATGCGCCTCAAAAGCCATGCGCCTCAGACTGCTCTCTGATCCCGAAAGACAGAAGGAAAGTCGCCTGCATGCGCCTCAAAAGCCATGCGCCCCAAATGGTTTGTAACTCCTAAAGGTTATGAGCCGCAGCCTCCTCCTGCGCCCAATCCAAGGCGCAGCCCACCAAATCACTCATCTCCACCAAATTCGAGATCTTCGAACCATGAGTCGACGACACGTGTCTTTTGACTCAACTCGTCCAAGATTTCAGCAACGGAAAGATCTTCTCTCTGCTACGTGCCGGCTCACAACAGCAGTATGAAGAGTTCTCCCCCTCGATCAGGGCGCAGCATCCATGCGCCTCCATCAGCAACCTCCACGTGGCGTTCCCACACCGGCGCATCCTACATGCGCGCATGAGCAGCCAGCCTGCAAAACTATAAATAGAAGGGTCATCCCCTTCACACACACACACACAGAGACTCAGAACAGAAGACTCACAACACAGAGAGAATCACCGAGAGGCAGTTCTAGACACTCAATGTCTTCCTCCTCTCAGCAAGCTCCAGCACCCAGAGCAATCCACACCTTCAGAGAACCGATAACCGTCGTCAGCCGGTCAACGGAGTCAACGCATTACCACTCGCTCCATTGGCACTAAGGACCCAGCTTAAACAAAAGTGTACTCCTAGGACTACATCTAAGTCCTATATTGTATCACTGTTCTGTTTGTATTAAGATTTCAATCAAAACAATTTTAATGGCAAACAAGCTGGCGACTCTGCTGGGGACCTCTTTCTCCTCTACCGAGAAAGTCGTGTCATAGGCCGACGACGTGAAGGTGGGCTCCTCCCACAAGACGCTGGTAGTGCGCCTCAATCAACAGGCGTACGAGGAGTTCATTTCTGAAGGAAGTACGAGTCCTTCGAAGCGGCTGTCGAAGCCGAAGAAGACCCGCGCAGTCTGGGTGCGCAAAGTCGACGCCTCGGGCACCACCGTTGAAGGGGATGCGCCCGTCCAGCCTTCCCTTCCTGTTGACGTCCTCAGCAGTCAAGGTGCGCCCGCTGATGCAGCGCATCTCTCGGGAAAGCGTGCGGCTGACCACGTTCCCCAGCCATCTTCCTCTCAGGCGAGGAAGATACGTCGACGGAGCAGGGGCGCAGCCAATGCCCCGCGCATTACTTCTGATGCTCCACAAAGAGCTTCTGTCTTTGACAGACTCACTCGCTGTAACGGCGAGGAGAATTTGGATGCTGAGTACTATGCGCCCCAGCGGGCTGGTACGAAGAAATCCAAGGCGGCACGGGCCATGCGCCACAAACGTGCTATGCCAGCAGCCGGCCAGAGGCACGCGCTTACAATCACACGCGCTGCCGATGGCAAGCTGTACAAGGTTGACTCAAGTGCTCCTGCACCGACAACGAGTCGACCTTCAAAGTCCTCATCTCACTTGGGCGCATTCACTGCGTGCACAACCAAGCCGAGAGAGGCAAACTCAGTGGTCTTGAACTCCCGCGCCTCCTCTGGTTGTGCGTTTGAGGTCCGTTCAAGTCACTTCAAATGCTGTGGTTCCCCCACTACTGATCGTGATGCCTGCTTGGTATTAGATCAGGGGGCGCAGCACTCACCCGACCACCCCGGCGCTTGGCCCTGCCATGCGCCTGAGAGGGGTGTGAGGGTAGCACTCTCCTCCAACGACTTGCGCAATGTGATCACTCACAAGCGCCGGTCAGGAGAGCTGACCAACAAGCACGATGCGCCTCTCACGGGGCACACTTGTGCAGTGGTCACCATCAACTGCTGTTGCAAGACGGCAGTACCGCCAAAGCAGTCGGTCTTCCAACGGCTACAATCATCGACACCCCTCCGACATCGCCTTGGGACAAAGGTGTCAGCAGAAGAGGAACTAAAGATTGCGTCATGCAACGTGATCTCCAATTCCTCATCTGTCCGGAAGATGACTGCCAATTCCTCGTCTTCATCTAAAAGCCAGTCGAGGAAAACCAAGGCAGCTGTCACAACCTCTGGGGTGTTCGAAGGCACTCGGTCAAGGAAGAAGTCCTTGGAGGAAGCTGGGGGTAGCCAGACCCTTGTTCAGCCTCCTTCCGAAGACGAAGATGTCCAAAGCACAGCTGCGGCGGATCTTCATCAAGACGAAGATGGCCTCCCTGAAGCCCCTCAAAATGACGATGTCCTCCAGGACACCGCCGGGGGTAGTGCTGAAAATGAAGAGGCCCTTCAAGACAGAGCTGAGGGCAGTCAGGCCCTTACAGATGCGCCTGTCGAAGACGAACTCCAGAATGTGGCTGGGGGTGGCCAAACACCAGGAGAAGTAACTCCTCCACATGAAAGTGAGGCTGAGAGCGAAGCCTCAACTAATCCATCCACTTCCGGCCGTGTCATGACAGTATACATGATCGGGGGTGATCTTGAGGCTGATGCGCCGCCACAGGACATTGTCCAGCGCATAGACTCGTTAGAGGGAGGACTCAAAACTCTCTCTGCCTCAATGCAAGCACTGACTCAAGCAGTGTTTGAGATGCGGTCGGCCTTGATCAGGACACCTTCAAATGGTCCCGACCCAGGAGCTAATGGAGAGTCGAGTGTGCCCCTCCAGCGGACACCCTCAGACACAGAAGCACCCCGGACATCGGAGCCCTCAAACGCTCCACTCCAGGTGGTACCTCCTTCCCCGGCTCCTAGCTCCACGGAGGACGTGGTCGAAATGATCAAAGATCTGCGGGAGCGCTTCGAGTCCAGGAACAGGCAGGAGAAACGCCAGAAGATGGGCATTCCCCAGCCTTATCCACTTGAGTGGAACAAGGTGGTTTATCCCCCAAAGTATAAACCACAGACACTCACGCCGTATGACGGGAAGGACTCTCCACGACGGTACTTGACGTACTTCCAGTCGCAGACAGGGCATCTTCCGAAGGAGGACGCGCTCCTCACCAGCATCTTTGTTGGGGCCCTGAAAGGGGTGGCGTATGACTGGTACTGCAGCCTCCCCGACAATTCCATATCGTCCTTCGACGACCTGACACGCCTCTTCCTCGACCGCTTCTACGACGGTGGGAAGGACATGACGATGGCGTCTCTCATTGAGATACGCCAGAAGGACAAGGAAACGGTTCGGGCATTCATCGAACGCTTCCGTCAGGCCTGCTTCATGTTACCTCCAGGCATGCCAGAACATGCGCTTCTCTCCGCTTGCAGTATGAACATGCTACCTGCAGTAAAGCTCTGGCTTAACTCTACTCCCCCTCCCGATTGGAGCTCCCTAATCATTGAAGCTGAAGCTGCAGAGAAGAAGGCGGCCAATGCACGTCTTCTGGGTGTTAGCTTCCCCGCCTTTGACGATAAGGGGAAAAAGTCCGCAACCAACAATTCCGGACGAGAAACAAAGGGGAAACAGGCATTGACAGTTAATGCCTCGAAGGGCGCATTGGCGCCTACTCAAAAGCCTCCATTGGCACCGAGACCCAAGGAGGTTTATTCATTCAATGATGACGACACCCTGCAACTCTTTGAGATACTGAAGCAGGGTGACAAGATCAAGCTTCCGGACCCGAAGCGGCCCGATGAAGTCGGGAAGGTGGACAACCCAAGGTACTGTCACTACCATCGGTTTGTCGGACACCCGACTAAGGACTGCTATGTCCTCAAAAATTACATCCAGCGCATGATCAATGCGGATGTAATTTCCGTCGATTACGAAGAGAAGACGGTGTCAGCTAATGTGGTGTCACTACAGTTCGGCACCTTGCCGCCGACTACCACATAAGATGGCGTCGTCCCCATCCCTAAGGCGACAATGGAGGTGGTGAATTTGCCACCCACCCGTGACAATGTGAGTGGACTTGTCCCACTCACCACATCTCGAGGAGAGGTCCTCTGGGTTCACCCCGACCTCGTCTCCGAGGTAACTCAACCGGAGGTACGCCCTACCTCCAAAGCAAAAGGCAGGAAGATCAAGTCTTGCCGTACGGTCTCTTCTTCAGCAGAAGAGGCGCTTCCTGTGCAGACGCGTGCACAACAGAACTCCCAGCCCGGTGAAGCTGCCGCCGAAGTGGTGCCTCCTGGCACCATCCCTGAGGAGGGTCCATCCAAGCCCTCAGCAGCCAATAAACAAAAGCAAGTGGAGGCCCGTTTCGACAGACCTCTGCGGAAAAAAAATGCTTCAGGGCTAGCCAAGCCCCACAATTTTGACATTCTGGCGCAACTAGCCAGTACTCCTGCACGCTTGTCTTTGTTCGAGCTCCTGCGTCTCTCCAAGGACTCCCGAGTCCACGGAGCCGAGACCAAGGCACCATCATCTCGGGCAAAATCGAGCGTCGTCGGGACCTCCCGTCAATCGAGCCCGAACCTGATACCGGCAGAGTACAAGTCTATCGGTACACAGATGCGGCTAAGCACATCATCCAAAAGATGGACTACGACCTGAAAAGCAACAAAGGCTTAAACTACGGCAAGGGTCGGCATCTCCCTGTCCGGCTTTCGATGCCCAATGGAAAGCCACAGGATTACTATAATCGGACTCGACGGGGGTTAGGCTATGTCACGCCGCCATCAACTCCAGAAAGTTCGGACGCAGAAGACATAGAACATTCCCACTCATCAGAAGCATCGACGTGGGATTCCGATACCAGTATTGGATCAGTCTTCAGAAAAGTGCTGTCAGCTAACATGACATCGGCGCAGCCTCAGAAAGATGAAGGCGAAGACCAACCGCCGGAACCCTTCGAAGAGGAACCCTGGGCTCAACGCCTAGGAGAGCAATGGGAGTCTCGTTTTGAGTTACGAGAACCTCCCACCGAAGACGAAGTCGAGCAAATCGACCTCGGGGATGGGTCTTCTTCTAAACCCATCTTTATCAGCAAAAGCTTGGAAGGAGAAGACCGAGAATCTTTAGTCCAACTCGCTAAGGAGTATATCGACGTCTTCGCCTGGAGCTACGAAGACATGCCGGGTCTCGATCCACAGATCGTGATGCATAGGTTGAACATCTTACCAGATGCCAAACCTATCAAACAACAACAGCGACGCTTCCGCCCGGACATCATGAACGCCATCGATCAGGAGGTAGACAAACTCTTGACCAGTGGCTTCATTCGTGAGGAACAACACCCAGACTGGGTAGCCAACGTCGTCCCTGTCACCAAGAAGAACGGGAAGATACGAGTCTGTATCGACTTCAAGGATCTCAACTCCGCTTGCCCGAAGGATGAATTCTCGCTCCCAATCACCGATGTAATGATCGACAACACATGTGGCTTTGAACGCATGTCCTTCATGGACGGGTATTCAGGCTACAATCAAATCAAGATGTTCCCCGATGACGCAAAACACACGTCATTCAGGACTCCAAAGGGTGTTTTCTGCTACACCGTAATGCCCTTCGGCTTGAAAAACGCCAGTGCAACGTATCAGCGAGCTATGAGCACCATCTTCCGTCAACATCTTCGCAAGACAGTTGAGTGCTATGTTGACGACATCGCAGTCAAGAGCCGCCTCAAAAGAGATCACCTACAGGACCTGAAGACGGTCTTCGATCTCATGCGGGCGCATCAACTCAAAATGAACCCCGC
Source organism: Iris pallida (assembly GCA_029216955.1). Taxonomy (NCBI): domain Eukaryota; kingdom Viridiplantae; phylum Streptophyta; class Magnoliopsida; order Asparagales; family Iridaceae; genus Iris; species Iris pallida. The sequence continues at coordinate 7,257,643 of JANAVB010039816.1, read as the reverse complement.
TAAATCCTTTCTGGGGGTTTCTAGCGGCAAATTCTTGGGCTTCGTCATCACAGCGAAAGGCATTCATGTTGATCCTGAGAAGACCAAAGCCATCCTTAACATGGACCCTCCGAAGAACCTTCGAGAACTTCGGGGCCTACAGGGACGTTTGGCATACATCCGGAGGTTCATAGCAAACCTCTCCGGTAAATGTCAACCCTTTACTCAGCTCATGAAGAAGGGAGTCTCTTATGTCTGGTCAGAGGAGTGCCAAAAGGCTTTCGACGATATCAAGGCTTACTTAACAAGCCCGCCAGTCCTAGTGGCACCTGTCGCCGGCAAACCATTCCTCCTCTACGTCCGTGCCATGGATCATTCCCTCGGTGCTTTGCTAGCTCAAAACAGCGATGCAGGCTACGAGCAAGCAATCTACTACCTCAGTCGAACACTCATCGGGGCCGAACACCGGTACAACCCCGTTGAAAAGGAGTGCTTGGCTTTGGTGTTTGCCATTCAGAAGACTCGTCATTACGTCTCGGGCCAGACAATTCACGTCATCTCCCGAGTCAATCCGCTCAGAGTTCTCATGACAAAGCCAGAGTCATTAAACTCCCGGCTGGCTACATGGGCGATCCTACTAACACCATACAACATGGTGTTTGTCCCGCAGAAGGCAGTCAAGGGTCAGGCTCTGGCTGACTTTTTAGCTGCACACCCCATCCCAGAATCTTCAGAACTCTATGAAGACATCCCGGATGAAGTTCAAGAATCAAATGTCACTGAAGGAAGCCCCATTTGGCGGATGTTCTTCGATGGCGCTTCAAGAACGGGCCCCAATGGCCAAATTATCGCAGGAGTGGGGGTAGTCTTAGTCTCCCCCGATCAGCTGGTCATCCAGCGCGCATACTCCCTTTCGAAGCCGTGCTCCAACAATGTTGCTGAGTACAATGCACTCGTCATGGGACTCCAGCTAGCACAACAGCTGGGGGTGGATCATCTGGAAGCCTACGGCGACTCGAAACTCGTCGTAAACCAGATTTGGGGGCAATACGAGGTTCGCCATGAAGATTTGATCCCTTACCATGAAGTTGCATTGAACATCATTTCAACCTTCACTGGGTTCTTCATCGAACATGTGCCCCGCCTACAAAACTTGGAGGCTGACGCTCTAGCTGGCCTCGCAGCCTCATTGGCCGTGCCCCTTGGGACTCAACACTATGTCACGGTAACTGGCCGAGACTTGATTTGTCCCAGAAACAACCTATGTTTGCAAATGGCTCACGCCATGCCGACAAACACTGGGGTTAATGTCCGAGACTGGAGGTTCCCGTTCATCGACTTCGCTGTCTACGGAATCCTTCCAGAGGACCCGAAGGAAGCCGTCTCAGTCAGGAGACGCTCTCTTCGATTCTACTACGATACAGCTACTAAAATGCTGTACCGACGCTCCTTCGACGGGCTTCTCCTTCGATGCCTGTCTAACGAAGAAGCGGTCGAAGCTCTTCGAGAAGCTCATGACGGAACTTGCGGAGCTCACCAACCAGGGCCTAAGTTGCAAGATCGACTGCGACGTATGGGCTACTACTGGCCAACCATGGTTGCCGACGCAGTGGAATATGCTAAGAAGTGCCATGCATGCCAACTTCATGCAGACTTCATACATACACCATCTGAACCTCTATATCCTACAGTCGCCTCCTGGCCATTCGAAGCCTGGGGCATGGACATTGTAGGGCCAATCACCCCTCCTTCATCGAGAGGACACCGCTTCATCCTGGCCATCACCGATTACTTCTCCAAATGGGCGGAAGCAGTCCCACTAGCAGAAGTAAAAAGCTCCAGGGTGGTCAGCTTTATCAAACACCATGTCATTTACCGTTTCGGGGTACCCCGGCGAATCATCCATGACAATGGTCCTCAGTTTATCAGCCACATTTTCAGCAGGTTCTGTGACAAGAATCGCATTCAAAACGTGGCCTCAACCGCCTACAATCCGGCAGCAAACGGATTGGCCGAGGCATTCAACAAAACTATCGTCAGACTACTCAAAAAGGTCGTGTCATCCAACAAACGCGACTGGGATGAAAAGCTTGGCGAATGCCTTTGGGCCTACCGCACAACGGTACGGACCCCAACAGGCAACACTCCATTCTTCCTGGTCTACGGGAGCGAAGCAGTACTGCCTCTCGAGATACAGATACCTTCGCTCCGCGTGGCCATCACAAACGATCTCACAGAAGAAGACAATCAACGTCGTCGTCTGCGAGAATTGGAGGCACTTGACGAAAAGCGTCTCCTAGCTCAACAACGCATCGAACTTTACCAAGCCCGTATATCACAGGCTTTCAACAAGAAGGTCAAGCAAAGAACTTTCCAAGTTGGCGACCTGGTTTTAGCAGTCAGAAGGCCAATGGTGTTAACTCACAAGACACCAGGGAAGTTCGAGCCCAAATGGGAAGGACCTTTTATCATCGAGACGGTATACTCAAACGGTGCTTACCGGCTCGCCAAACCCAATGGGGACTTGTTCATGATGCCCATCAACGGCAAGTTCCTAAAGAAGTACTACTCTTGACATCCTCCAAGACATGTATTTCCCCAAATAGCCTCTTTTCACAAAATTAATCGCTTCCGGAACCCAGCTGTTCCATGGCATCCTTCCGTAGAAAGATAACCACGTCCACATTACCTCTGAGTTGTCTCTCTACATCCTACAAAGCGGAACCTTACACTTCGTGAGCTTACGCTATCCTTCATGTTTACCACGTCCACATTACCTCTGAGTAAACATCCCGTACAAACAACTCCTACGTTGTCGTACATTTGATCGCAGAACTTCCACGTCCACATTACCTCTGAGTTGTTCAGCGTATCCCACAGGATCATTCCTACCACGTCCATAAACACCTCTGAGTAGGAAGATTCTATCATTTGAACCTAATGATTGCCATGTCCACATTACCTCTGAGCAAACATGTTGGTTCCTTTATATTTATTATCTGTACCTAAAAACCAAGGTGCGCAAAAGATAATAGGTCCACATAAATCATCAAGTTCATGAAATTAAAAATGAACACATCAAAGAGATAGTGTATTTCTTTATTTTTTAAAAAAAAGGGAGTACAGAAATACGCTATTTCCCTAGCAAGAGTTGCAAAAACACACAAAAAAGAAGAGAAGCTACAATCCCCGATCCTCCCCAGGGTGGGATGAGAGTTTTCTGACTCGACGTCTCAGGTCGGCAGTACGAGTTTCCACAGTCGCCTGGACTCGCAGCTCGGCTTCTTGACGCATTAACCCGACAGCCTCAGCAGAAGTTTTACTCTCATACTTCTCATCAAGCTGTCGTCGCTGTTGAGCCAAAGCAAGGGTCCGCTGAGTAAGAGTCGTTTCCTCCCGTTTGAATGCCACGTGTTCAGCCAGGACGCGCTCAGCCTCTAGTTGAAGTTGGGCCCGTTGGTCTTCAAGACGGCGCATCTGAGCATCAACTTCTGCGATGTTAGCATCCACCGCAGCTCGCTTTTCCGTCGTCTTCTTCATAGATTGAGACAGCTGCTCCGCCGCAGCCTCAGTCCCAGCCACTTCACGCTCCCAACTGCTCACCTCGGCTCGATGGGAAGCCTCGATCTCAGCCATCGACTTTCCTATCTCTGCATCTACCAAGACCGAGAGGTCATTTCGTTGGATGCGCTGCAGTTCCGCGAGCCGCTCGTCCAGCTCCATCACCGAAACCTCCAGAATTTCGGCCATATGGTAATGGCCCTGGTGAATGCGGATCAGCTCAATACAAGGCATTGCCAAAGCTTTTGCCGCCGCAAAGCTCCCCTTGGCATCTACCACTGCAGATACACCTTTCTCTAGCATTTTGTACACTCCCTCGACGAGGAATTTCACATACCCGTCGGCTTCCGCCAGCACCTGCGGCGTCATAGCAGGAGTTGAGGGAGCTACTACAGTTTGCGGACCGGAGGAAGATCCGCCGACCTCGATCTGAGAGGTTTGAATCTCGGCAGCAATAGGCTCTTCATCAACAGGGCCCAGACTGCTGGCCCGAGGAGTCAAAGGAACAGAAGGAGCAGGCATATGCGTCGTGATAGTACCCCAAGTGGAAGGAGCAACAGAGGGTTCCACACCCTTACCCTTCTCAAGACTGGAGAAATCACCGACGTCAACGGCTACCTCTTCCCCCGACATTCTATCAGCATCAGCCTCCTCCCCCGGCAAAACGGGGAGGTCAACATTTATCTCTTGGCCAGCCCCAGGAGACAAGACTGGCAGAAGAGTCTCATTCTTCTCAAGTCCCTCTACAGGGACAGAATCTGTCGCTACCGCCTGATCGGTAGCTATCTCTATGTCCATGGTTGAAGCCAAGGAAGGATTCGGCAATGATTCAGCCGACCTCCCCTCATCATGACCAGGAGGGGAATCAACCCTCTCCTCTATCCCCACTGCTTCTGCTGCCCCCGCAACGGACCCTTGCAACGCTGGGGGGACGTCACCAGAAGGCGACGAACTCCAATCCACTTCATCATCAGGATGCCTCGAGTTGGTAGGACCCTCAGCATCCAAGGCCTCCACGGCAGATGGTACTATCCCAGAAGTTGTCGCGACTTCAAAGTCAGGAGATACTAAAACCTCTGCGGGAACATCTTCGGGACCCTCCTCCACAGGAGACAACATCGTTGGTGGAATGCGCTCCTCAGAAGAGCCTGCCACCTCCTTCGGCTTACTGGTGCCCGATTTCGAAGCACGAGACTTCTTCTTCAATCCCTACAAGAAGAAGAGCATAAGTCGCCACAATGACAAAAAAAAACTGGAATTATGAAGCACTCCTTACCTCAGCGGGGGCTAAGCCCGTTGGCGTTACAAGTGGCATTTCCGTAATCTTCGGGGTCGACGTCCTTCTCGACCTTTTCAGTACGGAAGAACCAGCTTCTGGGTCAGCTCGCCTTTTTCCGACAGACGAGTCTCTCGCTGATGCCATAGCAGCAGCCTGATACCCCGCCAATTCTGGCGGACGATATGACCGAGCCGCCACCAACATATTCGCTGTTGCCTCCAACTGGGTTCCAATGATGAAACTAGTCTCCCTGTCATAACCAGGAGATATAGTATTCATAGTACAATACAGCTTGGCGGCCGGATATAAGATCGGCGGCCGAGGATTGCAAACTGGTGTGGTAAACTTAACGCTAGTGCATCCAGCGTTATAATACTGCCAGCCCCGGGCTCCATCCAGCAAACTCCCGATGAAGCCTAGACTGCTACTGGGATTCCGCAGCATTAGCTGAGTGTAGCCAAATTGACGAGCAAATCGGCTTGGCAAGTATGGTTCCAGATAACACCTGTTCTGATTACGGTAGACCAGATGCGAAGGCCGGATACTCTGCAACCAACGAAAACTCCATTTCGGTAAAGTAACCGCATCCTCGCCAGAATCAACCAAATCCTGGTCGGCCTCGAAATTCTTGAAGATCGGGCCAACTTTCACAATTTCCCACCCCTGAAGGAAGGACAAAACCCTCCTACAAACAGGGACGCCAGTGTAAGACCACTTCCTCTTGTAGAAGCGGCGAATGAAGGCATCTCCTTCAACATAGTCCTCCTCAGGACCAGGACTTATCACATTCGGATGATGTAAAATCAGCCAACCCATGAATAATGGAAAGGCAGCTCGGCCCGGGGAAAGTTGTCATTATTACCTTTCTCATGGATCACATCATCAGTGAAAGACCTCAAACCGCGCAGCAGGTTGCACACCATCGCGGGGAGGAGAGCCAGAGGTCGTCCAAAGGCCAACTTCACTGCAGGCAAAATGAGATTCCGATGTACCCTCTCAACAGCACCGGATCCCCCTGCAAATATGCAATCCCGGAGCCATATCATCAAGTAGGCCGTCAACACTGCCTTAGATGACATCCGGTGCCCGCAGTGCCAGAAACAGCTGTACGTGTTCTTTCCGCTCTCATTTGAGTGTGGGGTCCTCTCGTCCAGCTGGGTTATTTCAGAACTCACTTCTGCGGGTGTCAAGCCCTGCGGAGTCGCAAACCGGATCCTCGAAGGATCCGCCAAATCCTGTCTGAAAACATAGTCCCTCCAAGCAGTCACGTGAGGCTGGGTCTTACCCTTGTCCCTCCGGTGCATCAGATAATGATGGCTCGTCACCTCCTTGAAAACGGCCATCATCTCCGGGTCCTTATCTTCCAAGACCTGGATCTCTTCATTTGATGGGAAATATTCCTCGTACGGTTCCGAGCCCCAAGGAAGCTTGGACACTTCATACATCTCATGAAGGGCCAATCCCAACTCCCCCACTGGAGTAAAGAAGCTGCCAGTCTGGGCGTTGAAAAGCTCCAAGAGCGCAAGGAACATCGGCTTATTGAGGTCCACGCCTGCCTGCGTGGCCCGAATGGCGGCAGTCAGCCCTATCTCCTTAAGCTCAACTTTGAACCTAGAAAGCACCCAGGAGGTCAACTCGTCCCACTTTGGGATGTAGTGACACCAACCTTCGACTCTAAAACCAGCTGTCGGATACGTGACCTTCGACGTCAGCATCCGATTTGCAAAAGTCGGGGCACTGAAGGGAAACGTGTCATTTGGGACTTCACTATAGATGCTCCCAGGACGCAAAGCTCGGTAACTGAACGAAGAACCAGTTCGTGAAGCGGTCAAAGTGTCTCGCTGGTTCGAGGTGGTGTCAATCGAAAGGGAACCCCCCAAGGCACCTCCTTGAGAAGGAGTAAGTTCCCAACCCATCCTTCTCTTCGAAGCTAGACGATAAAAGGCAGTCAGTGGCAACTGGCGGTCAACCTATCTTCGCCTCGGAAGAGACTAATCGGTCGCCAAACAGAAAGGCAGGCTTTAAGAAAGTCACACCTTCAGAATCAGCAGACTTCAGTTTACCGCTCTCCATCATACTCTGGAGGAAAAGCGGCAACTGGACCTGGATTTGTAGCATCCTCTCACGAGGTTGGTCCTGAAGGATAGCATCCTTTGCAGGGTTGATCACCGCCTCATCAAAATCAACTCCCATCTGACAAAGAGAAGCGTCCAGAAGGACCTCATTCAACAAAGGGATCGTCATCGACACTGGCACAACAAAAGAGGAAGTCAGGCAAAAAGACAAAATATGTCAAGCAGACTGGCGCATTGCCAGGGTATGAACCCATGCGCATCTGCTTCGGCGCATCATCAGGGCATAGGCCCATGTGCGTCAGCATGTCTCGGCGCATCATCAGGGCGTAAGCCCATGCGCGTTGGCATTGGAGCTTCGGCGCATTATCAGAGCATGAGCCCATGCGCGTCAGCAAAGGCTTCGACGCATCTTCAGGGAATAAAACCCATGCGCGTCAGCCATTAAAACCTCGGTACATAATAAAGGTATAAACCTATGCACGTCGGCAGGATAGAACCTCGGCGTATCATCAAAGACCGAAGTCTATACGCGTCGGCAGTTAGGGCACAGGGCCCAAAGCAGAGACGAAACTCACCTGTCACCTCAGGACGAACGTCGGCAAGAGTGATAGGTACATCCTCATCGACAGACTCCTTCGCTTTCTCCTTTCCCTTGCCGGCAGCGCCGCGAGGAGTCTTGGGAGCCATTCTCTCGAAGAAGGAGAAGTTAGGGTTTTGAAGAAGAAACTCTAAAGAAGCAGAGGCACAGAGAAGAAGAACTCTTTCTCTCTCCGACTCTTACCTATTTATAGGGCATGGTCGCACGCGTGAACAGATGACGTGTGATCTCAGCCGTCGCCTCGGGTTCTATGCAAGGATAGCAGCAAATAAAACCAAAAGATCATCATTAATCTTTTCGGTTACCGAGGCACCATCATCATTAACTGAGAAGAGCATGCGCCCGAACAGGCATGCGCCCAGAAATCATGCGCCCTGACCTCCATGCTTCTTATTCAAAGTATTCCAAAACTTACTCAAAAGTTTTGAAAACTTTGAAGGGGGTCTTGTAGAAGCATGGAATTTCACAACCAGAAAGCCCATGCGCCAGACACTACATGCGCCAGAACTCAGATGAAGAACTTCACAGCAAAGTCAATAACTATAGACATTTGAAGAAGGACTTTTTATTTATATATAAAAGTCTATTACATGTCTAGAAAAGGCTGTACAAAGGAGAATTCCTACAAAGGAAAGAGCCTAAGTCTACAGCCAGCGGCCATCATGCGCCTTCAGATAAGCGCAGCAACCACCATACACCACCAGATAGGCGCAGCATCACTATGCGCCACCAATAAGGCGCAGCAGATATCATGCGCCTCCATCCAGGCGCATCCCATCATCTCTTCAGCACCTCAGTTATGTGCATCCCTTCAGCCAAATTCTTCCAGCCAGGCTCACCTGGCCGAGCAGAGCCCAGTTATGTGCCGCTCTTCCAACCAGGCTCGCCCGATAAATGCTTCGACACAAAGCATTTAACCCTCTGGCTGGAACCAAGGAAGAGAAGAGCACCGCAAATGCTGTGGCCAGGGGAGGCTTCGAAAGATCCTCCAAAGCCGAAGGAAGACCGTGATCGAAACCATGGCTAAAGGAGCAGCTTTCGACACGATCAAAGTGGGGAAACCCCACTTTGCAGGAAGAGAGAGCCTTGCACCGCCATTCCGATCTACGGCTCTTCCGGAATAACGGAGACGAGGCTCGAGCATCCTTATCTTTGGATGCAACAGGCACCTTCCGCCTGCCTCAGAAGCCCTCGACTCCGTCTTTTGGATGTAACAGTCACCTTCAAGTGCATCAAAGATAACACAGCGTCTCATCTTCACCCTCGGGAGCACTTCGTCAGCAGAATGCACCCGTATGTTCAAATTCATATTGGAAGTACGTGAGGGAATGAGAAGCAAATCTTCTCTTCATGCCACTATTTATAGGCCGGGCAGATCAAACCCACGCGCCAAGTGGATGGCCCTCCGAATTCCGTGCAATGAATTTACATTAAATGGATGAACCGGACGCCTCGAATTCAGCCAAACGGCTATTTATAGCACTCGAAGAGCGAGACAGCCGCATCATTAAAAGACATGTCCGATGCGCCAGCCAGACAGCGCATCACACGGACGCGTCCTTCGGCGTCAGGCGCATCACACAGACGCGCCCTACAGTACTCGGCGCATTACAGAGGGTGCGCCCTCACATATCTCCATACCGAGTGGAACGCCAACCGACGCGCCCACTCAGCTGTCCATCGAACATCACCAACATTAAATGCTGAACTGACAGAGTTGGCAGCACGCCTCCCAAAGTCTGAACAGTTGACAGCTTTTCAGAAAACGAAGCGTCGGCAACGTCAGCATCATCATGACCTTGTTCCGACGGCTACTGCCACGTGGCCACTCCACCATCAGCATGCGCCTCTACGGCCATGCGTCCAAATCAGCATGCGCCTCAAATGCCATGCGCCTCAGACTGCTCTCTGATCCCGAAAGACAGAAGGAAAGTCGCCTGCATGCGCCTCAAAAGCCATGCGCCCCAAATGGTTTGTAACTCCTAAAGGTTATGAGCCGCAGCCTCCTCCTGCGCCCAATCCAAGGCGCAGCCCACCAGATCACTCCTCTCCACCAAATCCGAGATCTTCGAACCATGAGTCGACGACACGTGTCTTTTGACTCAACTCGTCCAAGATTTCAGCAACGGAAAGATCTTCTCTCTGCTACGTGCCGGCTCACAACAGCAGTATGAAGAGTTCTCCCCCTCGATCAGGGCGCATCATCCATGCGCCTCCATCAGCAACCTCCACGTGGCGTTCCCACACCGGCGCATCCTACATGCGCGCATGAGCAGCCAGCCTGCAAAACTATAAATAGAAGGGTCATCCCCTTCACACACACACACAGAGACTCAAAACAGAAGACTCACAACACAGAGAGAATCACCGAGAGGCAGTTCTAGACACTCAACGTCTTCCTCCTCTCAGCAAGCTCCAGCACCCAGAGCAATCCACACCTTCAGAGAACCGATAACCGTCGTCAGCCGGTCAACGGAGTCAACGCATTACCACTCGCTCCATTGGCACTAAAGACCCAGCTTAAACAAAAGTGTACTCCTAGGACTACATCTAAGTCCTATATTGTATCACTGTTCTGTTTGTATTAAGATTTCAATCAAAACAATTTTAATGGCAAACAGGTTTCATTGTCATTGCATGATATGAGTGTTCAGTATTCTCTGTTCAGAGTAAAAATAGTAGCTTAATTTCTTATAATGTTTCCTCTTCTTCTTGCGATCTATAAACTGGTTGAAACAGGTAATTACCAAATGTCTAGCGTTTTACCAAGTTCGGCATAAATATAATTTATGAAATTTTCTTTGTAGTTCTGTCATTAATAGGTGGTCATGTGTTATTTTCTGGTACCAAACATGATAACCAGACTTGCAGATTAAATGTCAACATTATTTGTGAATTTGTTTTGTTACTCTTACTTATTGGTCCAAGTAACCATGTTTATGTATTGACTGTTCCAAACCAACTTTTACGTCTGCTTTGTTCAATGGTTTTGTGTCCTCATTGATTGATGGAACTTTGCAAAAGCTGATTCTCGACATGTTCTCTATGAATATTGTGGACAACACTTGAAAATGTTTTACACAATTTATATGTTCCCATTGCAGGAAATTTTGGACAATTCCAAGCTCAGAAGGCATTTTCTTATTCATACATGGGAGAGAGAGATTGTGTGCACTTATCAAGGTTGTGGAAAGGTAGTTTTATTAGAAATCAGCTCATTCCTTGTGTTGTGTATACTATTTTGATTTTTTTTTTCATCTTTTGGTGTTCTTGTGATATTGCAGTTTTTTATTTTGATTTTGGTTGGCTAAACTGCTTTTTAGTTTTCTTTAGTTTACAATTGCATTAGTTATTAACACATGTATACATATTTGTGTGAGGAGTTTGAGTTGTCAGGCACTTCCCATTGGAAGTGTTATGTCCATGAGTTTGATGCTCTTATGAGCAATGGTAATGAATGTTTAAATGTATTATTTTGTATAGTCAGTTCGAAAGTTGAAATATTAATTTTAATGCTTGTTTTGCAGTAATATTTGCATGGTCAGTTTGAAAGCCGAAATATTAATTCTCATCTTTTTTTGTGCAGATCGATTTGATGAGTTTGGATTACGTTCGAGTTTGATGCTGGAAAGGGTTGGGCGCTAAGTAGTACTACTAGGAATCTTCTCTGTTATGTAATAGACTTTATTATGTAATAGATTTTGTTGTTGTTCTCAATATTACTTTTTATTGAGACTTTGTATGAATTTGATATATTTTAATATATATTATTGTTGGTATATTAAAGTTCTACTATCTGTGAAATTGATTTTGGTTAATTATATGAAAATAAATATACAAATGAAATCAATTTATATTTTATAAGCTTTGATGATATTAAACGACATTCCAGAAGTGTCGTAAAATAAGTATTAAACGACATTCCAGAAGTGTCATCCTAAAATAATTATATGGCTATTTAAAATTACGACGACACTTATCAGGTGTTATTGAAACACGTTAAGATGGCACCAGCACAGTGCTGTGAAAACATGGTTAACACGACATTCAAAAAGTGTTGTCATAAAGTTATTGTATGGCACTTACGAAGTGTCGTTGAAAAAAAAGTACTTTCTATGACACCCCCTCTAGACTACACTCAAAAAGTGCCATGGAAAGTCATCCACGACACTTTTTGAGTGTCGTTAAAACACTCTTTTGTTGTAGTGTTAGTTATGCCGTTTGGATTGACCAATGCTCCAGCAATATTTATGGATTTGATGAACCGTATTTTTAAGCCATACTTGGATCAATTTGTCGTTGTGTTCCTCGACGACATTCTCGTTTACTCAGCCAGCGAAGAAGAGCATGAAGGTCACCTTAGGAAGGTATTGCAGGTTTTGAGAGAAAACCAGTTATACGCCAAGCTCAGTAAATATGAGTTTTGGTCGGATCGAATTTCATTCCTGGGACATATCATATCAGGGGCCGGAGTATCAGTGGATCCTAATAAAGTGGAGGCCGTGGAAGGTTGGCCAGTACCTAAGACAGTAGCAGATGTGCGGAGTTTCTTGGGATTGGTAGGATATTACCAAAGGTTCGTGTCAGATTTTGCAAGAATTTCAGCACCCATGACCCGTTTGACACGCAAGGATGTGCCATTTGTCTGGTCGGCAGAGTGTCAGGCATCCTTTGAGAGTTTGAAGCAGAAATTGATCTCGGCACCTATACTTACATTATCCGTTGGACCCGGAGGTTTTACTGTATATTGTGATGCGTCAGGTAAGGGACTTGGATGTGTCCTCATGCAACATGGGAAGGTGATAGCGTATGCATCTAGACGACTTCGGGACCACGAGAAGAATTATCCGACTCATGATTTGGAGTTGGCGACCGTAGTATTTTCCTTGAAGCTTTGGAGGCATTACCTGTACGGCGATCGAGTAGATATATTCACCGACCACAAGAGCTTAAAGTATATTTTTACTCATAAGGAGCTGAATATGAGACAGAGGAAATGGTTGGAATTGATCAAGGATTACGAAGTAGAGCTTCAGTATCACCCAGGCAAGGCTAATGTAGTAGCGGATGCCCACAGTAGAAGGGGCAGTACATTCATGTTGACATCACAGAAGCAAATTTTAGAGGATCTTCGAGAGATGGGCATTGAGGTTATACTTCCTGGAGATGTAGGGATCTTGTCTAGTCTACAAGTTCAATCTGACTTGGTAGACAGGATCAAGACAGCTCAGACACAGGACCCAAGGATTCAGAAGCTCAGAGCAGAATGTGAGTCAGGACTCCGGAAGGAGATGAGAATTCATGAGGATGGAACACTTAGGTATGAATCGCGTCTATGTGTGCCTAGTGGAGATATCAGACAGGAGGTTATGGCAGAGGCCCATAGTTCTCAGTATTCTATTCACCCGGGAGGTACCAAAATGTACAGGGATATTAAACAACATTTCTGGTGGAACGGAATGAAGAGGGAGATAGCTAGATTCGTCTTCCGTTGCTTGATATGTCAGCAAGTGAAGGCAGAGCAGCAGAGGCCAGCAGGATTATTACAGCCACTTCCTATCCCGGAATGGAAGTGGGAGCACATCACAATGGACTTTGTGACTGGATTACCGAGGTCACCTAGTGGTAAGGATGCCATCTGGGTTATAGTGGATCGACTTACAAAGGTAGCACATTTTCTTCCCTTTAGAGTAGGGCAGACTACTGAAAAGCTAGCAGAGATGTACATGCAGCAGATCGTCAGGCAACATGGAGTTCCTGTCAGTATTGTGTCGGATAGAGATACCCGTTTTACGTCGTATTTCTGGAAGAGTTTACATCAGAGCCTAGGTACCAAGTTAAGATTCAGTACGGCTTACCACCCGTAGACGGACGGACAATCAGAAAGAACCATTCAGACCTTAGAAGATATGTTACGAGCCTGCACTTTAGATTTTAGAGGATCTTGGAAGAGTCACCTGCATTTAGTAGAATTTTCATATAATAATAGTTACCAGGCTAGTATTCAAATGGCTCCATTCGAGGCACTGTACGGTAAGAAGTGTAGATCGCCGTTAGCATGGGATGATATTGGGGAAAGGAAGATGTTGGGACCAGAGATGATTGTCCAGACAGTTGAGGTTGTTAAGGGAATTAGAGAGCGACTTCGAGTTGCACAGGATCGACATCGTCATTGGGCAGACCAGCATCGTAGGCCGTTGGAATTTTCTGTTGGGGACCACGTGTTCTTGCAGATTTTGCCTACCCGGGGAGTCATTAGATTTAGTGTTCGCGGGAAGTTGAGTCCGCGATACGTGAGCCCATTTGTTATCCTTGATAGGGTAGGCGATGTTGCTTATCGTTTATCCCTTCCGCCTTCGTTAAGAGAGGTGCATGATGTATTTTACGTATCTCAGTTACGTAGGTATGTATCGGACCCAAGTCATATCCTCGATCATTCTGAGCTGGTTGTGGGTACCAACCTGTCTTATGAGGAGCAGCCTGTGTCCATTTTGGACCGAAGGGAGAAGATACTCAAGAACCGAACAATTAACCTTGTTCGTGTTGCTTGGGGCCATCATACCTTAGGAGAGTCAACGTGGGAGCGGGAGGATGATATCCGATCGCGGTACCCGTACTTGTTTGACTCACAAGGTATATTTCATTTCCATATGCCTTGATTGTCTTGATTCCACATGCATATCCCCGTATGATTAGTAGCTTGGTTTCAGGGATTGATAGTATAGTTGCATATTAGTGGCTGTTGGGTATCATAGGGTGATTGATTGCTTGCTGTATTGCTTGTGCCTGGCCCTGATATTTCTAACCTGCTTGGATTTGAAATTCCGAGGACGAAATTTATCTAAGGTGGGTAGAGATGTCACTCCCCATTCCCGGAATACGTATTTTTATACGTATATCGCTTGCCTGAATTTATTTAGTATCTGTCATGCATTTATTTTTTATTTTATTCTTTTAATTTTATGCTAATTATTTTTCTGTATTTTATTTTCTGCTTTTTCTTGGCTCTTGGTTTATTTCGATTCATGGTAAACCAACTTGGTTTGGTTTGGTTCAACATGGAAAGGAATGGATGGCTTGGATTTGGTGGAGAGAATGAATGGTGGAGATCCACTTGACCATGATATAAAACTTCTTCTTTCATTCTCTCTCTTTATTCATTCACATTTACTCCTCCACCAAACCCTAACCCACTTGTGAGAGGCAAGTACATCTTGCACATCATGGAGGATTTCATTCATCTCCATTTATTTTTAGTCCATTGTGTTTGTCTCTTCTTTCTCTACGTGTTTAGGTCTTGTAGTTTTTGTTTTCCACGGTTAGCTTTGTATAGATCTAAGTTTTTTCCCCTTTTTGGTTTTCTTGGGTTTCGATCTATCAAACTTCATCATTTCCATGTCTTGATTGTTCTATGTTGTAGAGAATTCAATTCTACCCAATTTTGGTTTTTGAAAAGTTAGATTCCGACTTGATTTGAGGAAGTTATGGCCAAAACAATTTTGGTCAAACTTCTATGTTCATCTGTTCTGATTCTGGCAGGGACGATGAATAGTGTCTAGCCGCATAAGAAATTTTGAGCCGCATAAGAATTTATGGCCGCATGACCATTTCTGGCAACATGAGCATTTTTGAGCCGCATAAGAATTTCTGGCCGTATGAGCATTTTTGAGCCGCATAAGAATTTCTGGCCGCATGACCATTTCTGGCCGCATGAGCATTTTTGAGCCGCATAAGAATTTTTGAGCCGCATAAGAATTTTTGAGCCGCATAAGAATTTCTGGCCGCATGAGCATTTTTGAGCCGCATAAGAATTTCTGGCTGCATGAGCATTTTTGAGCCGCATAAGAATTTTTGAGCCGCATAAGAAATTCTAGCCGCATGAGGCTGATTTTGGCTGATTTTGATTGTTTGATGCTCTTTTTGACTGTTTTCTGGTCCGAATTTTTCCTAGCTTCCAACATGAAAGTTGTAGATCTTTTCCTTGGCTTCAAGAATATGTTACCAACTATTTTATGCAAGTTTCTCTTACTCTTGATATAGAACTTTTGACTACCATGCCTTGTCACGAATTGACAATGATTGTTATCCTGACTTAATATTGATCATGCGTTCCTATGTCTGGAACTAAGAGACTGGCTAGTCGTCTTATTGTACTAAATGGGACACGTTCATGTATGAACCATTGAGAACGACTGGCTGATCCCGATCATTGACAATGTAACCGTGCTGATCTCCAACTTATAATTATGTACATGAATTTGAGTAGGTGCTATGGCACCGATAATTAATTTCGTATTACAAAAGCAGCACGTGTATCCTACTGTCAAGGCATGATTATCCCGTGGATAGGTTTGATTGTTGTATTACGCTATGTAGGACCTACAACCCAACCGCACTGGCATCGTTGTAGAGTTACGCATATCGTACCTTGTACGAAATTACTCATGCGAAATACTCATGATCCACGGCATGAGATTTCAATTAATATAGGGCCAACTAAGTTAAATAAAATAATTACTGCATGGAGAGAATGGATTTCCGAGTTCTTACATGACGGCCGTCCTTGGGACAAATAGTGTCCCGACACGCCGGCTGGTTCCCACGGATACTGCATATCTACCACACGGGCAGGGAGTGGTATCCGGTTTACTTTTCCCGATCGACGAGCGTCCCGCTGGGACTCGTTTTCCCGCATGGCGCAACTGATTATTGGATCGACCAGCCTTGTTTGTCTATAGTAAGAACTGAGAAATTCCCTAATGCATGGTTCCAGGGTAACTTGGAGCTCACTAGTAGTAAGCTGTAATAATTGCCTAGCCGCTTAAACTGATTTGATTGTGGGTTGTATCCTACTTTGCCAACTATTGAGGTAAGCTGAACGTCCTGACATGACGGGCCAACTTCTGTCCTTGTTTGGTTGGGGAGTTGGTTCGGAGTGTCAAGACGCTAGGCGTACCTTAGTAAGAGGCAAAGATCTATTTATCTTATTTATATCCTTAACCCTTATTACTGGTTTTAATTCTTCATGCGTGCTTCCTTTGTGCTGCTTGCTATTGGAGGTTTAACCTCTTTGGTTTTGCATGGCCAGATCTAGAGCCAGCTCTCGAGGACTCAGCTTACTTCTACCCTCAAGATGGTCAATACTAGAAGGATGACCGCAGGAGGCCACGAGTGGGTTCCTTGACTCCCTACTCGTCTTGTTCTTTACTTTACTTTTGCCGTTTTGGCACCGACCTGTTAGTCGGACTGTCTAGCACTTGCTTTTACATAATTGTAATTAATTCAGACTGCAGCTGATAGCGATTGTGTATACCTTATCATATCATCTGGCTATGTTTTGTAAAGCCAGATCTCAAGAACATTTTGACCGAGCGTTTGGGACGCCTTATTGCTTTATCATATATGCTCTTTATTTACTGCTACTTGATTCATTGATTGAGACAATAGATGTCATGTGACCCTAGCGAGACTTGTATGTAGTATGCACCCCCTTGTCTAGTGTACAGCATTGATCGTATTATTCGGTATTTCTTCTACCCGTAATACGTAGCTGGCCAAGTCCGTCCCCGTCCCCCGGTGTTTCGGGTCTGGGGCGTGACATTTTTCATTCGACCATTTCGATTTTAGGTCTGCCAGGAATTGTGACAGTCCTAAATTGTACTTGCTGTACAACAAGTCCCTTTTAGGACTGCAATAATTCCTGACAGTCCTCAATACTTGTAGGACTGCCATAAATTGTGGCAGTCCTATTGTATAGTAAGGTTCTTTTAGGACTGCCACAATTTTTGGCAGTACTCAATACTTCTAGGACTGCCAGAAATTGTGGCAGTCCTGTTGTACAGCAAGTCCCTTTCAGGACTGCCACAATTTCTGACAGTCCTCAATACTTTTAGGACTGCCAAAAATTGTGGCAGTCCTGATATAAACTTGCTCAACAAATCGATTTCTTCTAGAATTAGGATTTCATCCATAATTTCTTTTATTAATAAAGAAAAATTGATTAATAGATTAGTAAATTTGATAGATTTGGTAACCAAATTTTTTCTACAACTAGAATTTCATCCATAAACTAGGGTTTAGAGAAAAAATAATATGAGAAATTAGAAGAGAGCAAAAAAATAAACTAGGATTTGGAGAAAGATATATTTTTTTTGTTTTCTTTCTTCTTCTTCTTCTTTCTTCTTGTTCTTTTGTTGTGAAGAAGGAGAAGAGAGAGAAAAAAAATAAAAAAAATTATCTTTTATACCTAAGAATTGGATAATCCTGAGTAAATTTTTCAGTGACAAACTTGTAAATAAATGAAAATTAAGAATTCGCTAGCCCTGATTGATGTGCCCTTATAAAAAAAATCATAAATAAAATTAAATTACCAGCACCTATTTCTCTTTTTATACTTGACTCCTCTACTTCTTCGAAGTTTCCATCCGGTAACTTCACCTTCAAATTGACTGGCTTAGATGGAGACTTTCCATGTCGT
>JANAVB010039816.1:7235637-7236930 GCA_029216955.1 Iris pallida | reverse complement strand
ACAAACTAAACAAAGAAAGACAGTGACAAACCCTTCATTTCAAATCTTTGGGTTTGATGACATGAATCGTTTTCTTCCATGTGGATCAATACCACTATTACTACTGAAGATTGATAAAATTCTTGCATTCCAAGGAGGAGTTGTATGCTTTCGATTGGATTTATCCTAGAAGGCTTGAACACAACGAAACATCTCATGGCTAGATTGGTGCCTCTTTTCTTGAACATTCTCAAAAGAGGGTTAGATCCTCAGTGATCTGGTCTGCAGCATGTGTTCACACACTATAACTAGTGTCAGACAATTTGAATCTTTTAGGGATCTTATATCACTAAATCTAACTACAATGACGGTGGCTATCATAGCCAACTATGTATTTCTAGAAAGGTGTTCCTAAAACCTTCAGAGAGTAAAAAAATTGTAGGCTGTATTTCATGGAAGCTGTTCCTAAAATCTTTTTACGTCTTACTCTTTCTTCTTTGCTCTACTTTGCAGCGAGATGCCACGTCCCCACTAGAGATAGCAAGTGGCACTTCTTCACTTCTCGTGACAAAAAGTATCCCAATGGTTCTCGTTCAAATAGAGCAACGGAAGCAGGATATTGGAAGTCTACCGGTAAAGATCGAAGCATCAGGTCTAACAATCGGGTCATAGGGACAAAGAAAACTCTGGTTTTCCATGAAGGTCGACCTCCTTGTGGAAAACGTACTGAATGGATCATGCATGAATATTATTTAAATGAGAACGAGTGTAACGCTTCCCCTAATGTGAAGGTAATATATTTCAATTCATTGAGGATTTGGCGTGCTGAATAAATCAACTCAGAAAATCTAGAAGCAGTTATAGTCATTCTTATGGTAACATGGGCCTGTCATACTAGTGCGAGACCTACATTGGTTAGATTATAGAAAGTAATACAATTCGTCCAAGGCCGAGCGCCTTTCTTTATGAAAAATACTTTACGAAATGAGCCCCCCTTATTCCTTCCCGAGTCAGTATCCCTGATCGTAGCCCCTTTGATCAACTTCAAGGAGTCATCGAGAAGATACATAATAATAGACAGGAACAAAGCACTTCATGACTTTTTGTTTGATTTTTTTTTTTTTTTGAGCCTTCTGTGAATTATAAAATTTTCATTGGAAAGCTTATTATGAGAGATTTAGGAGTTTGTATTTTCAAATCATGTTGATGTTGTCTAGCTCTTTTGTTCTCTTTGAAACGGTTTTTGAATATTGATCATTCCTTCTGCGACTATGATCTCAGAATATGAGAAGCTCAAAATATCAATATTAAATT
>JANAVB010039816.1:7090637-7233137 GCA_029216955.1 Iris pallida | reverse complement strand
GATGGTTTTCTTTCAAGTGAACAATGGCATGGAGATGGCCTCGGCATATGCTCCAAATAACGACAGTTCGGACGCAGAGATTCAATTGAGGCAGCGGAGATTGAAACCTGTTACTGCAATGCATCAACAGAGGATCAAACTCCAAGTGAGCAAGATGGAGACCAGGAATGGCAACTCTCTGAGTAAAACAATCGAGATTGTCGACAGAGGCGTCCATCTTGATCCTTACAACGAGAACCAGCTCAATATAGTTCCCAAAACGCTTTCAGAAGCTTCGACAGCCAACCCCGACTGCAAAAACTCCTAATCAGAGGAAGAGGCCAGTCAGGCCCCTCAGAAATTCTTGCGGCATGAGTTGGTTTCACAGAGTTACAGAAGGATTGCCCAACTTTCTTGGCCGGTGCTCGTCAGCCACCATGAATTGCTTCTTTCTAAGTGCTTGCATGATGGGTACTGGTGCTCTGATTTCTTACTTCATACTCGGAGATTAGCAGTAACACTATTAGAAAGTTGTGGAGAGAGTATGATCTGGGATTAGCAGATGCAACTTCTACGGGGTGCAGATTTTTGGTTGCACACTCATTTTGTTTGGGTTTTTGTATTTTCCGCGAATTTCTGCGTGTTTAGGTATTTGTTCATATGTGAATCATGTCAAATTGAGTTTATATGTGCAGGAGAACAAGTATCAGTACTACATTGTGTTGGGTTTTGGTCTTTTTCAAAATAAATTTTAGTCCCACATCGGCTAGACCAAAGAACTTGTATCTCTATATATTAGTTTTGCTAGTTTAGAGATGCACATGTGGTGTGGAGGTGCACATGGGTGTGCTATGTGGGGTTATTTTTCTAATGGAAAAAAGGCTAAATCAACAATTGAAAACATTCATGCTTTTTGCTCTTGGAAAATTTATTTCGGGGCTTAGCGACTTGGACTCGGACTCATGGGATCATGTGATCATGGGCTCATGAGGCGTAATGTGGCGTTTTGTTGCGCGCCACAGTTGCGCGACCAGGTTGCGCACAGATTGTGCCGGCTGCGCGCGTGGCGCACGTTGCGCGAGTGGCGCAAGTTGGCGCAGGTCGCGCAGGTTGCGCAGTGGCGCAGGTTGACGCAAGTGGCTCAGTGCGCAGTAAGCAAGGCGCGCAGGGTGCCAGAGTGGCGCAACTTGTTTCAGATCGTGCCTGGCATGATCTGAGCGGTTACTGCACGTTCGGAGTGGTTATTACCACGTTCCGAATATTGTGCTAACCGACAGTTGCTACTCGGGCCTATATAAGGTCTCCTCTCTCTCACAGGCAGGAGAATTATACAGAATACATTCAGAGAGTCACGAAAGTTTACAAGTGTTCACACAAGTAAACAGTGTCTGTGAGAGAGAGAAGAGAAGCTTTGCACCAGTGTTGCTTTGCACGAGTATCCATGTACGATCCGAGGAGTCAGAAGAGCAGAAGTGTTCCAAAGTTCTCCGACGAACTTGCTGGTTCCTGGAAGCTATTCGTGTGGGGCGAATATAGCTTTGAGCTACGGTGATCATTCACCCCAGCAGACCATCTTCCATCTTTCGCCTGTCATCTTCTTTGCTGTTGTGATTACGAAATCTTCTTATATTCTCGTATATCATATGCTGCTGTAGATTACGAAATCTTTTTAGATTCTCGTAATACAATAACAAGTTCTTCTTAGATCTTCGTTATACTTGCGCAACCTTCCTAGAAGTGTTGCGTTGGAACATTGTTCTTACAATTGTTTCTTATTCTCAGTTTTCCATCGAAAAATTATGCCCCGACACTAACAATTAAAGCTATATTGCTACGATGGAAAACGTTAATGCTTCACTCCTCAATACTGACTTTTGTAAGTTAGAAAAGTTTGATGGAGAGCATTATCAAGTCTGGAAGAGGAAGGTTTATCTCACTCTTCAACTCAGAGACGTTGACCACGTGCTTCTTGAAGAGGAACCTACTGTTTCCAGATACTGGGTCTGCTGCTGCAATCGCTGCGGCTACTAAACTTCAGGCCAAGTAGAGAAGAAAAAATATCATTTGCAGGCTGCTTATCCTGAATGCTATGGAGGATTCTCTAGCAGAATCTACAGTAAAAAACCAATTGCCAGAGACATATGGGAGTCTCTGGAGAAACTGTACGAAAAAGACAAGAACAGGAGCAAGATATTTGTGGTTGAAAAATATCACAAATGGCTCTTTGAGGACGAGAAGTCCATGTTGCCGCAGGTAAAAGAATTTCTGAAGTTGCGACAGAAGTTGGAAGACGAGGCGATGCCCTCTCTGACAAGTTTGTTGGGAGGGATTATCTCAAACCCCCCGCTGGGTGGAGTAAGTTCTATGCAAACATGCATAGGAAGAAGCTTGAGATCACCTTGAAGATCTCTTGCAGGAAATCTATGTTGAGGACCAGATGCGGGCTCACTTAAGGTGGACACACTGTCCAAGCAATTGGCTAACGCCAATCTGGTTCATACCAAGGAACCAAGGGGAAAGCAGGTGGCTTCCCACAGTAAGAAGAGGACCCTAACAATCTGAACGTGACGGGGACTTCCTTCAATCGAAAGAAGGCAAAGTCTCAGATGCCTTGTTTCAAGTGTGGCAAGAAGGGCCACTTCAAGTGAATTGCAAGCAAAGCAAAGACCAAGCAATCAGAGCAAAGAGAGCCTAGAAGGTATCTATGATCACTGACGTGTTGCTATGATTGCGCAGGTGGATGCGTAAGGACTGACTCTGACTGGTAGGTAGACACTGGAGCCTCCTGCCATGTCTGCTCCAGTAAGGAGTGGTTCACCACCTACACACCTACTTCTGAAGTGGTTATGATGGCGAACCAGGCACAAGCTGAAGTGCTCGGGATCGGGACGTGTGGTGTTGAAGCTGACTTCTGGAAGTCTATGACGTTTCAAGGCGTGAAGCACGTACCTGCTATCGCCAAGAACCTGATCTCAGGAGGCCTACTATGTAATGCAGGCCTCAGGATGGACATCAATGCTGGCCAGATGGTAATGTCTATTAAGGGAACATATTTCGGGAAAGCTTTTTATACCGAAGGGATGTTCAAAATTCATCTTGTGAATCAGTCCAATGTAATTAATGTAATTAATGCAATCACTCTTCTACTTATACTCTTGAGTTATGGCATAATAGGCTAGGACATGTTCATTGTAAACGAATAAACAGAATGTCTAGTCTAGGACTTATCTCCAAGTGTAGGGGTAAGGTAGAGAAATGTGAAGTTTGTGCTCAAACGAAGATCACAAAGAAACCTTTTCCTCGGGTTAATCGAAGTACAGATCTTCTGGAGTTGGTACACTCCGATATCTGTGACTTCAAACAGTTCTCTATAAAGGCCGGGATGAAGTATTTCATAACCTTCATCGATGACTTCTCAAAGTATGCGTTCGTCTACTTGCTGAAGGCTAAAGACGAAGCATTCGAGAAGTTCAAGGAGTTCAGAGCCGAAGCTGAGCGACAGACTGGACAACAACTCAAAAGAATAAGAAGTGATCGAGGTGGGGAGTACATGTCTCATAATTTGCATCGTTCTGCAAAGAACATGGAATTGTCAATGAGACTACGGCTCCGTACTCTCCTCAATCAAACGGAGTAGCAGAGAGGAAGAACAGAACGTTAACAGAAATGATTAACTCAATGTTGTTGACTGCTGGTCTTCCTAAGTGCTATTGGGGAGAAGCTGCATTGATGGCCATTTATTCTAAATAGAGTGCCATGCAACTTTAGACGTTACTCCTCATGAACTCTGGTTCAAGGGACCTAACTTGAATGTCATTCGAGTGTGGGAATGTCTGGCATATGTCAAGCTTCCATATCTGAAGATTCAGAAGCTTGGACAAGGACTACTAAGACGATCTTCTTGGGGTATGTCGAGAAGAGTGATGCTCGAGATTTCTTGATATTGAGTCAAATCATATCATTGAATCTCGCGACGCAGAATATTTTGAAGACAAATTTGCAAGGCACAAAATATTGTTCTTGCGGATGTACCGGAGAACAATGAGGGTGCGCAGGAAACTGAAGTCTTCAATGAAGATGTGGTCCAATAAGATGTTGTTGTTGAAACAACGATTGAACCAGAACAAGCTGAGCCGTCAGCTAAGCGTATGAGGAGGCCGAAGGACTTCGGAAGTGACTTTGTCACCTATCATGTGGAAGCTGATCGCTTACCTATGATGAGACGATGAAGACTAGAGACGCAGTTTTCTGGAAGGAGGCGATTGACAAGAAATTGATTCTATCACCCAAATAACACTTGGGTGTTGGTTGATCTTCCTGAAGGAGCGAAACCCATCGTATGCAAATGGATCTTCAAGAAGAAGATGAAAGCAGACGAAATATTGACAAGTTCAAGGCTAGGTTGGTAGCCAAGGGTTTTCTCAGAAGCAGGGGATTGACTACTTTGACACGTATGCTCTAGCCCGGATGACCACATCAGAGTGTTGATTGCTCTTGCAGCAATACATAAATGGTGATACATCAGATGGATGTGAAAATGGCTTTCCTAAATGGCGAGCTGACCGAAGAGATATACATGCAACAGCTAGAGGGATTTGTCGTCAAGGGTCTTGAAGACAGTCTGCAAGTTGGTAAAATCTTTGTACGGTCTTAAACAGGCTTCCAAGATGTGGCATGAGAAATTTGACAAAGTTATAAGGTCAAATGGCTATATGGTCAGCGAGACGGACAAGTGTGTTTACACGAAGTTCGCTGAAGAGGTGTGATCGTTTGTCTGTACGTGGACGACATGCTTATCTAGGTACGGATATGAGCTGTGTCACGGAGACAAAGAAATTCATCTCGAGCAAGTTCAGTATGAAGGACTTGGGAGAAGCTGATGTGATCTCGAGATCAAGATCATCCGGACAGACACTTGACTAGCGCTGTCACAGTCCCATTATATTGAGAAAATGATCACTCGTTATGGATATCGGGATCTTCCAGGGATCGATACGCCGTACATGTGTGATATGAAGCTGAAGCCTAATTCAGGGAGAAAGTGTCAGGCAGCTGAGTATGCAAGCGTAATGGGAGCTTGATGTATGCTACTACTGCCACAAGACCTGACATAGCTTTCGCCATGGGAATGCTGAGTCGTTTCACGAGCAACCCAGGTGTTGAATACTGGAAAGCTGTGAAACGGGTTATGAGATATCTCAAGAAGACTCAGACATATGCACTGTACTACAGCGAGATCCGTCGGTAGTGGAAGGCTTCAGTGATGCCAGCTGGTCCTCAGAGGTGGAGAGCGAGAGGTCCACAGGTGGATTCATTTTCACAATGGATGGAGCTGCTATATCGTGGAAAGTCGAAGAAGCAGACTATGCTCTCGCGGTCATCCATGGAATCTGAGTTCTTTGCACTTGATACTGCAGCCGAGGAAGCAGAATGGCTTCGGGAGCTCATGTATGATCTTCAGTGGTTGGGGCACAAATACCGGCGATACCGATATACTGCGACAACCAGGCGACTGCGGCGGTGCATCAAATGACCTCTTCAACGGAAATAAGAGGACTGTGCGGTTGAAGCACAGGGACAGTACATGATCTTATTAAGAGAGGTGTTATTGTAGTGATTGATGTTCGGAGTCAGGAGAACCTAGCGGATCCGTTCACCAAGGGCCTCAAGCGCCAGCTGGTCGATGACACAGCTTGTAAAATGGGCTTGAAGGCATTCTGATATTGTATTATTGTATTCTACCATAAAGTTTTATGCTAATAGTTCAAAGAAAAACTAGGCATCTAGCTTTTGGTTCAAGGGAGGACCACTAATCGAAGAATATTATGAACGGTGGGTACATGTTCCATTGGGCATGGAGAGGTTACGGACCTATAACCACTGTTGTCTACGAAAAACGGATCCTGTGGAAGGTTGGCTTAAATGCCTTAATGAGTTCACAGGCAGAGTGAATGCCTAGGTGCTTTACAGGAAGCACGGTAGAACACACTACAAGAGTGAAACTCCATGCTACTGTGGGGTGACTCCACCATGAGGTTCCCAGGCATGGGGTAATGCCTCGGCTTTGCTAGCCAAGTCACAGCGGCGTATAGCACCGCAAATAGGCAGTTAGCCTAATGCTGTATGTTAAAATGAAGAGGGGTGTAGTCAGCACTATAAAGAGGAGGAGTTCCTCATGTTACAGTGGCACGACACCACGATGAGGTACCCGGTTAGGGATAAAGCCTCGGCCTTGCAAGCCATGTCGTTGCGACGTAACACGCAAGGGAGCCTAAGGCTTCATGCTGGGTAGTTTGGCACTACAAAGAGCGGTTGCCTCATGCTACAGTAGTATGACACTACGATGAGGTTCCCGGTACGGGATAAGGCCTCGGCTTTAAGCCATGTCATAGCGGCGTAGCACCGCAAGGGAAGCGCAAAGCGCTTTATGCCATGCCTCTTTATAATGAACTCACCTATAGTGTATGGACAAAGAGATATCAGGCCGTCTCTTGAGGGTAAACTTGTAGACGCCCAAATTATATACTGAAAACAGGCTGGCACAGGGCCTTTAATGTGTAGCCAGAAGTACATGTAACTACATTATGTGAGTGGGAAGAATTTCAGCTATGATGCAGAATTCAAGGCTTAGTCCATTCTTGTATTATAGTCTGTTGTTTGAACCATGTGGGAAGATTCAAGTCGTCAGCGATATCTCTCCTAATGCATGATGGACAGTTACTGTGGGGAACACTTATACTCATATATAGAGATATGTGGGGGATTGTTGGGTTTTGGTCTTTTTCAAAATGAATTTTAGTCCCACATTGGCTAGACCAAAGGACTTGTATCTCTATATATTAGCTTTGCTAGTTTAGAGATGCACATGTGGTGTGGAGGTGCACATGGGTGTGCCATGTGGGGTTATTTTTCTAATGGAAAAAAGGCTAAATCAACAATTGAAAGCATTCATGCTTTTTGCTCTTGGGAAATTTATTTCCATGGGAGCCAAGCCCCATAGCCACTCGGACTCGGACTCGGGCTCATGGGCTCATGAGACGTAATGTGACGTTTTGTTGGCGAACTTTGCACTTAGCACGTCAGCATCGTCGCTAGACGCATAGTGCGCTTTAGTTGCGCTCGTTGCGCGAGCCACTTGCGCTGCCATATTGCGCGCCAGAGGTTGCACGACCAGGGTGCGCGCCAGGTTGCGCGTCAGGTTGTGCACAGGTTACGCACAGGTTGCGCACAGGTTGCGCCGGGTGCGCTGGCTGCGCGCGTGGCGCACGTTGCGCGAGTGGCGCAAGGTGGCGCAGGTCGCGCAGGTTGCGCAGGTTGCGCAGATTACGCAGTGGCACAGTGGCGTAGGTTGGCGCAAGTGGCTCAGTGCGCAGTATCCAAGGCGCGCAGGGTGCCAGAGTTGCACAACTTGCTTCAGATCGTGGCTGTACATGATCTGAGCGGTTACTGCACGTTCGGAGTGGTTATTACCACGTCCCGAATATTGTGCTAACCGGGCAGTTGCTACTCGGGCCTATATAAGGTCTCCTCTCTCTCACAGGCAGGAGGATTATACAGAATACATTCAGAGAGTCTCGAAAGTTACAAGTGTTCACACAAGTAAACAGTGTCTGTGAGAGAGAAGAGAAGCTTTGCACCAGCGTTGCTTTTGCACAAGTGTCCGTGTACGATCCGAGGAGTCAGAAGAGCAGAAGTGTTCCAAAGTTCTCCGACGAACTTGCTGGTTCCTGGAAGCTATTCGTGTGGGGCGAATATAGCTTTGAGCTACGGTGATCATTCACCCCAGCAGGTCAACTTCCATTTTTCGCCTGTCATCTTCTTTGCTGTTGTGATTACAAAATCTTCTTAGATTCTCGTATATCATATGCTGTTGTAGATTACGAAATCTTTTTAGATTCTCGTAATACAATAACAAGTTTTTCTTAAATCTTCGTTATACTTGCGCAACCTTCTTAGAAGTATTGTGTTGCAACATTGTTCTTACAATTGTTTCTTATTCTCAGTTTTCCATCGGAAAAATTGTGCCCCGGCACTAACACACAGTAGTTTCTCAATCATGATTAGTTACACTGATAAATAGTATCGATCGCGTTAGACGAGTTCGGGCATGTTGTCCCAGTGGCAGGACGTGATGTTGCAGTCCAGTGGGGATATTGTTCCCGCGGCAGGATTCGATGTTCCAGTCTGGTTCCATCGTCGGAGTGACGGGGACGAGGCAAGCTGATGCTGGTCTACTGTGAGATCGGAGATGTCGCTGCCGTCGCCGTTGTGCCAGTCCGTCGTCGTCGTCGTTATCTCACCTAACCATAAATGATTATACTCACTGTAGTTAGTAGGGAAAGGGCTGGTGCTGCAGTCCAGTTCCTCCAACCCAAGGAAAGCCTCTCCTCCTGCGCCCACATTGTTCTCCTTCCCCTCGTTGAAGCCACCAGAGGGGTCAGCCCAATTGAATGCATGATGATCCCCTGTCCTCTCCTCCTGCTGCTGCAGCAGCAGCAGCTTGTCCATCAGCTCCACCTCCCCGCCGCAGGCCAGCACGTGGCTTGAAGAAGAATGCGCCGACATCTCGATGCCTGCGGAATAGGCCGACGGAGGCATAGGCGGGGGTCATCGGCGCCGGCATGATGCTGTAGTCGAACATCGTCCTCCCCGTCGGTGTTGACGGCGCCGTGTGCCATATCCCCGGCACGACGGACGGCGCCGGGGACACCGGGAACCGGAACATCGTCATCCCGTAATCCTCCCTCGCCCTCTTCGCCCCCCTCGGCACCTCCGCGGCTGTAGTAGGACCGCTGGAGGGGATGAGAAGCGGCGGGGGCCGGTGGCACCGGTGGAGGATCGGAGGATAGAGCGGCATCCCCGCGCGCTGGCGGCGCTTGACGCGGGTGTTCCAGTAGTTCTTGATCTCGTTGTCGGTGCGGCCGGGGAGCTGGGCGGCCATGCGGGCCCACTTGTTGCCGAGCTGGGCGTGGAGGCGGAGGACGAGCAGCTCCTCTTCCGGGGTCAGATGCCCCTTCTTGAGGTCGGGGCGGAGGTGGTTGGCCCACCGGAGGCGGCAGCTCTTGCCGCAGCGGGCGAGGCCGGTGCTGCGCTGGATGGAGTTCCAGTTCCCCTCCCCGTTCTTGCGCACGTGGTCGACGAGGATGGCGTCCTCCTCGGCGGTCCATGGGCCCTTCTTCAACGCCGGAGCCGGGGAGGAGGAGGAGTCCTCCTTTATGTCCTTGCTCTTGGTTCCTTCGCCACCACCTTCCATATCTATTGTGTGTTCTGTTACGTTTATATGTCGCTATAGAAGGATTGCTCTTCTTCTTCTAGAAACACCAACACCATGCCTCCATTGGAGATGGAGGAGGAAGAAGAAAAAGAATGATGAGATTTTTGGGGTTTGTGTACGTGTTGTTGCAAGTAAGTTTGCATGCATGGGTTGGGCTTAGTTGTAGGAGTTGGCAGCTAAGGATGTGAGTGATCTAACGATGCAGTTGAGTGGCACATGTGCTAAAAAGGGGAATGAAGAGGTGGCTGTGCTCCAACAAGTGCGGAGGATCACTCTTTTGGAATTAGTATATTTTGATGCAAAAATCCTAGAGGAACTCATGAGTAATTCTTAATTTTAAAGACTCAGAGCATTAATAGCTGTGCATTTCAATTCTTTATTTTTTTTTCTAAGGTTCTAAACCAAGAAGCCAAAGGCCTACATATAAAAATAATGTTACGTATTATAATCTTGGACTGATTCTATTATGAATATGGATCCATATCTCAAGGTCATGTTGAAGTATCAATCAGTGTTTTCAAAGGTGACCCAATTTTCAGTGTTTTCAAAGGTGACCCAATTTTATAAAAATATTTATTTACATTCAGCTTTTAAAAAAATAGTGGATCAATACCGACTCGGTCTAGAAAAGTTAAAGATTCACTTATCATCCGGTTGAACTGCCGGTCCAATCTGAATTTTTTAGAAACATTCGTATCAGTATCAATTAACCCCCCCCCCCCCCCCCCCCCCCCCCCCCCCCCCCCCCCCCCCCCCCCACCACACACACACACACAACTAGGGGTGAGCATTTAACGGTCTGAACCAAAAAAAAGACCGAACCAGACCGAAATTAGTATTCGGTTCGGTTTTTTTAATTTCCAGTTCGAAATTCGGGTCTGAGAAATTTAAAGTTCGGATTTCGGGTCGGATTACGGTTTTGGGTTTTGCGGGCCGACCCACCGAAACCCGAACTAAACTAATGAAATTACCAGTTTACCCCCCATATTATATAAAAGCAAAAAAACCCTAAATTTCTCTCTCATCTCTCATTCACTCAGACTAAAAACTCTAAAGTTCTCTCCTGCCGGCTGCAAAAGCTCGGTCGCTGAGCCTGAGCCGCTCCGCTCTCTCCCAGAGCCGGCCCAAGCCCAGGGCAAACAGGGCTCAAGCCCAGGGCCCATATTGTTGGGGGCACCAATTTTTTTTAGTGTATTATGTATTGAGGGTTCAATTTCTTTGTATCCTGGGCCTGAACTAACTTTGGTATATTACTAAATTAGTAAACCTAGGCCCCACATAAAAATCTGTAGCAGCCATTAATAAATAACCGCCCCCCTCCCCAATTAATTTCTCTGTCTCCTCGTATCTCTTCCTCTCTGTTTCTTTTTTTTTTCGAGAAGAAAAGATGCCTCCCCGATTTCTTTGATGACGATTCTTCTTCCCAAGTCCAACGGTAATATCTTTAATTTTATTGGTTTATAATTGAAACTTATCTCATTTGTTTTTCCATCTTTACTCTTTCTTCTTAGTTTTTTTCCTCTTCTACCTGTGTTATGGATCTTACTTTTTACTGTTTTTGATCTTGAACAACCAAGATTAATATATTTTACTGGTATGGATCTTACTTTTTACTGTTTTGTTTGTTAAATTTAGGGATGTTAACAAATTTAATTATAAGTGGAGAAAACTGAGTCTGACTTGGTTTTAACAAATTTACTTTTTAACTTGCATTCTACTTTCATTCTAGAGTAGTTTAAAAATTTTATTTATAAGTGATGGGTTTTCATTCTATGATTCTTAGTTTTATTTTTAACAAATTTTAAGGATGTTCTTCCTAAATTGTCAAGTTGTTACATCTAAAATGGCTTGTACAAACTTATTATTACTGTTTAACTTGTTTTTATTCTTTATTTTCAGTTTTCATTGCTTGTTTTTGCTTGTGGTTACTTCTTTCAGATGGATGATAAAGAAATTTTTGGAAGAAAGAAGACATATAAAAGTTTTTTATTTGGCCAAGATGTGGATCAATGAAGATGAAGTGATACAAGAAAGATGAAGTGTTATTTGGGCTTATAATTTGTTTCGTTGTAATCAATCATTTAGTTTTTTTTTTCCGATCTGAAACTATATCCAAAGGATGTAACCCTTTTGTGACATTGTATTGAACTTTAATTAATTCATAGATGAACCTTTTTTTTCATTGCTTCTAGGAAAAAAAAAGAACACCATTTGAAATTTTGCCCTGGACATTAAAATCCTCCGGGCCGGCCCTGCTCTCTCCTCCCCCTCCGCTGCTCTCTCCTACTCCGGCGATCTGCCCCCATTTTCAGAGAGACAAGGGTTGTCCTCTCCCAAATCCTAATATCTAGATCTCGTCATCTCGGGGTGAGCAAACGGTCGGAGACAAGGGTTTTCCTCTTGATGACAAACCCTAATCTCTAGATTTGTGGCTCTGTACATCTGTTGGTGTCCCCAACAAGGGTTTTCCTCTTCCGAACCCTAATCTCAACATTTGTGGCTCTGTTGGTGTCCCGAACAAGGGTTTTCCTCTTCAAAACCCAAATCTCTAGATTTGTGGCTCTGTTGGTGTCCCGAACAAGGGTTTTCCTCTTCCAAACCCTAATCTATAGCTCTGTAAGTTTTATTTTTCTATTAATTTATATGTTGTGGATGAGTTTGTTTTTATTTAGATTAATTTATAATGTTTCAATCATGATAATTTATTTTGTTGTATTTATTCCTTGACAGATTTGTGAACTATATACTCGGTTCTGACGTTCTATTTCTCAAATCTCAGTGTCAGACTATCACTCTATCAGTGGTATAAAATTCTATTAATCTGTTTATTTTTTCAAATCTCAGTTTATCCCATGTTTATGTTTATTTTTCTATTAATCTGTGAACTATTAATATGTTTATTAATCTCAGTTTATTAATCTGTGAACTATTAATCTGTTTATTAATCTCAGTTTATCTGTGAACAATTAATCTGTTTATTAATCTCAGTTTATTAATCATTGAACTATTAATCTGTTTATTAATCTCAGTTTATCTGTGAACTATTAATCTGTTTATTTTTCTATGAGCATGAAATTCTATTAATCTGACTGTTTATGTTTATGAGCCCATTAATCATATTAATCTGGCTATTTATGTTAATCTGACTGTTTACTGTTTAGGCTGTTTAATAAACAGTTTATGTTAATCTGACTGTCTATGAGTAAGCGTATTAGCGTAGGACTGTTAATCATATTAATCTGGCTATTTAATAAATAGTTTATGTTAATCTGACCGTTTATGGGTAAGCGTATTAGCGTAGGACTGTTTATTTAGATTTCTTAATTGCTTCAACATGTTGAATCATGTCTAGGGGTGTGCAAACGGTCGGTTCGGTCCAACCGAACCGACTTTTTGGACAACCGAACAAAAGCCGAACCGACCAGGTGAGAGCCGAACCGGCCCGTTTAAAATTCAATCCGAACCGAACCGAACCGAACCGAAGAGGGAGGAGAGTCGCCGGAGAGAGTGAGAGCGCCGGAGAGAATGAGAGTTGCCGGAGAGAGTGAGAGCACCGGAGAGAGTGAGATCGCCGGAGGGGAGAGGAGAGAGAGTGGGAGAGTAAAATGGGGGGAAATAAATTGGTGGGGGGGATATAATTAGAATTTAGCGACGCTATCACTACCGTCGCTAAGTTAGTCGCTATTAGCGACATCAGAGCGACGTTTCGCGACGACTAGACCATCACTACAAAAATAAGCCAAATTAGCGACGTCCAGATACGTCGCTAATTAAGGTATATACGTCGCTAAAGTTATTTAGCGACGTATTTAGCGATGAAAAATAAAGGTCGCGAAAAACCTAGTTGCAGATGACACATTCGTCGCCCTACGTCGCTGTTTGCGACGTCATCACAATATCGCTGTGTCGTCGCAAAAGTAGCGACAGAGGGCGACGAAATTTGACGTCGAAAAATTAGCGACGTAGTACGACGTATTAGCGACATCCAGATATATTTATGTGATGACATGGCATGCATACCACGTCAGCATCTTAGCGACGTACAGCGACATATTAGCGACGTCAGTATTCTACAGTGAAGCGACGGATTGCGACGGTTAGCGACGCAACGCCGCTATTTAGCAACGTACCTATACGTCGCTATCCGTCGCTATACGTCGCAGAATAATAAAAAAAATATTTAAAAAAATATAATGTGTATTTTTGTTATGCTGTGTGTCTGTGTTTACAGTGTGTGTGAAGTGCAGTGTTCGAACCATCGACAGTTTCGCTTACTGTTCTATGTTTTATCTTGGATAAAAAGAGCAACAGTTCAGGGTGCACTTCTCAGAGCTTCCTCTTCACGTCCTTCACCTTCTCGGGATCCTGTACGACTTTCCGAGAGAGTGAAGGATGTGAAAATGAAGCTCTCAGAAGTACACCCTAAACAGTTGTTCTTTCTGTCCAAGATAAAACATACAACAGTAATCGAAACTATCGATGGTCCGAACACTGTATTTCACACACACTGTAAACACAGACTCACATCATCACAAAAATACATATTATATTTTTTTTAAATTTGGGCAGCACCTCCTTTGTATATCAGATCATCGCTTATAACACAGCGTAGGTATATTTGTCATCCCCGTCGCAGATATCACAAAGTAAATATCACAAAGTAAATATCACAATGAAAATACCATCAAAGTAAATATAACAAAGTAAATATCCAACAAACATACATGTCCACAATGGAGGGAAAATAAGAATGAAAATCAGTGTACAGAACGGTCAATGGGCCCATAGGACCAATACATACAAAGATGATAAAAAAAATCTACTGGATCACTGAGGACCCCTGCCGCGCATCTGGGATAACATGTACTCATAGTGCTCCTGTGTGAGCTGCACCGTAGGGGCAGTAGGAGGCAGTGCAACGTCTGGAGTCGGTGCCGTCGATGGACCGGGAGGACGTATCTGCTCCAGCTCTCGCAGTCGGTCACCATGCGCAGCAAGGGTACTGACCATCCTCTGAGTACTCTCCTCAAGAGAAGTATGCAGCTGGGTGAGTGAGACAGCCACGGTCCTCTGCGATCCCTCCAGCTCGACCTGTCTACGCTTTGTGCGCTGCGTGGACTCGGTGAGCGTGTGCAACCTGGCAGCTGTAGCCTGCTGTAGACTCATCAACTCCTGTATACTGCGCTCGACCGTATCAAATCGTCCGGTGATCATCGGATCGTCGCTCTGCCCCAGCTGCTTCAGAAATCTGCTGCTGTAACTCGCGATGCAGCTCGTGGAGCTGTCTGCACACATCCTGCGCTCGTGATGACGCCTGTGAAGCTGGAAACTGTGCACTGACAGAGGGGGCCCGGGATGACTCCGAAGCCAAATAGGCGTCGTAGGATCCCGTACCGTAGTACGTACCCTTCTGAAGACCGCCAACGGCGGTCATCCAGAGCTCGTCCGGCGATGGAGCTGTAGGCGGCTGGGAGGAAGTACCAGCCCCTCCCTCTGCTGGCGCACTAGCAGCAGCAGCCTCCTCCTCTTGTAGCCGAACAAACTTGGCCTAGAACAATGTTTGCTAACGTATAAGTGTTTGCTAAAGTCTATATTGATATCTATTTTTCTGTTTTCTAAATTATAGTAAATTAATATAAAGAATAGAACGTACATATGCCTGCGTCGCCCTCTCGTCAATGAACTCCCCAGCCCTCCGATGGATGACCAGGAAGACGGTCACCATGTTCTGGTCCTCATCCTTTTTTACCTGTTAAAATATATTATCTATTATTAGTATTAAACATTCTATCGAACTATATATAAAATGATGTCCGTCATAGGAAACGTACCAGACGACGAAAATGCTCCGTCATCGGAATGGAGCCACCACACCACTTACCGGCGTTCGATCGCGCCACCTTGGCCTTGTCAGACCGCTTCTGGTACCTGGCCTCGGCGAATCTAGCCTTTATCGCAGTCCACTGCTCTGGCGTGATCCAACCGTGGATCGGCTTTCCGGAGCGATCACGAGACTTCTGGTCGTGGATCGCATCACGGATGAGCTTTCCTGCGACGGTAGAAAATTGGGCCTCGATCTTCGCCGCCCGATGTGATGGATAGAAATAGGTCCTCTACAAGAAGTAAAATAGAAAAGTTGTATAATATACACAAATGATTATTAAAATTTAAAAATAAACAAATTTTTTACCTTGAAGTGGGCGAACCAAAAGGCCTTCCTATCTGCGGGAGCATCTGAGTAGTTAATCCAAGGCCCACCATAGTTCTGCCTCAGAAATACCCCCAGCTGTCTCTGTATTGTAGGAGGCCGATATCTATACAATAATAATTTCATGAATATATATATGTACATATAATCATTTGAGAAATATATATTAACTAATTAACTTACTTCGTAGGCCCGTCCGTCCAAATCTTCATATGCGTCTCGCCCGGGGGGGGCGCATGGAGGGTCGCTCTCACCTCCTGCCTGGGCAGGATCAGTCTGATCGCCGTCCTCCATTTGCTCGGCGTCGACTCCCCCCATGGAGCCGTCGACAGGAAGAATGCTGGACGCGGGATCAGGAATGCTGGACGCGGGATCAGGAATGCTGGATGCGGGATCAGAAACGCTGGACGACGAGGGAGGAGTCACCAACCTGCTGGAACTTCCCTGTCCCGGTAATGGACCGGGAACAGAACGGTACAATGGCGTACTCGGAGATGAGGATGAGGGTATGGAATCTCCATCCCCAGCCCGAGGCAGAAGGGACTGCCTAATATAAAATCCTCCGCGTCGTCCAGATGGTCTAGTCATACCTGATAATAACATATGACAATAAAATAAAAATACATATTTATATGATAGACATCACAGATTTTTGAAAAATATCATAGTCACAGATAAAAGTGTCACTAAAGTGTCACTAAAGTGTCACAGATTTATATGATAAAAGTGTCACTAAAGTGTCAATTATGATGATAAAACAAACGTACAGATTTAATCCTCTTCTGAAAATTCATCTAGTTCGTTTAGCTCATCTTCTTCTTTTTCTTCTTCTTCTTCTTCTTCTTCTTCCTCTATATCTTCACTTTCATCTGCATCTTCCTCTTCAGATAATTCTAATTCTTCTACACAATTAGATGTGTAATGAGGAACTTCCGTCGTGTCCACTTCTATAATATTTGTTACAAGAGGTAGCTCATCATCTTGATAAGCTATATCGTCAACCTCAAAGGTATTTCTAGCTTTGGTCTTGCATACTGTCCACCAGTTCGACCTTGTTGTTCTCCGTTTAGGATAACTTGTGAAGTACACGAGCTGAGCCTGACTTGATAGGACAAATGGTTCATAGGCTTGATATCGACGCCGATAGTTTATATCCACAAGACCGTGCTTGTCTACTTTTCAACCTTGACCTTCAATCGGATCGAACCAATCATACCTGAATAACACAATCTTAGCAGGCTCTATTCCATAACCATATGTCAGCTCCGCGATCTCCCGTAGCACGCCAATGAAATCGTTGCCCGCATCAACATCTTTGTAGTTCGAAGATCTGATACACAAACAGCTATTTTTGGTGGAGTCGAGATCCACAAAGTTGTCTCTGATCAGGCAAGTTGTTGACTTGAACCTAAACCCATTAACACAGTAGCTTGGCCATATTTTTGCAGCATAAATTGGTCCCTTGGCTAGCGTTCTAAAAGACTCATTCTCAAGTCTTGCGTATGGACGATCGACCTAAATACCACAAAAAAAGAAATTAAGCTCATTCTCAATCAAGTACATATACAGAAAGGTAATTACAGAGTTCTCAAGTCTTACATATGCACTCAACCATGATAGAAAATAACGCCTCATTTCTTGTTCTAGTTCTTCTTCTGTTATGTGTGGCCTACCTGACCTCACATCATCATTAAATATGCTGAAAACAACATCGTTCAATTAATGTAATAGTCTAATAATTAATACTATTAAAATAATGTAGACGTATTAATTACTTACCCCTCCAGTTTCTCTACTTCCTTCTCATCGCAGTTCAGTAATACATACACCTGAGCAGCCCTTAGCTCATCATCGTTCAGATATCTCTTCTTTATTTTACCCGATGGCTTTCCTGGAGCATTGAATACCTTCAGTATTGTATTATTACATTCATGATCTCCGTCGTCGTTTCTGGAAGCTCTCGTTCTATTAGTTGCAACATGAGGCTTGAAATACATCGAACAAAAGTTTGTAATCTCCTCGAGAACATAGACTTCATAAATAGAACCCTCGACCCGTGCCTTACTTTTTATCTTTCTTTTTAGGTGATTCAAATGTCGCTCGAACGGGTACATCCATCGATATTCGACGGGTCCACTAACACGTGCCTCATAGGATAGATGAATCGGCAAGTGCTCCATAGAGTCAAAGAATCCAGGAGGAAACACCCTCTCTAGCTTGCATAGTGTTACTGCAATGTCCTTCTCTTACTTTTCTAGACGATCAACGAGCAATTTCTTAGAACAAAGATCCCTGAAGAATATGCTAAGCTCCGTCAATGGATCCCAAACTGCCTGCGGTAAGAATTTTTGAAATGCAATCGGAATTAAACTCTCCATGAATACGTGACAGTCGTGGCTCTTCATACCCGTCAAATTATTTTCCTTCGGATCGACATATCATCTCAGATTTGATACATATCCGTCTGGAAATTTTAGGCCCTGGATCCACCGACAAAGTCTCACTTTATCCTCCTTGTCCAGCGAAAAATTGACTTCTGCAGGAACTGTTTTTCATTCTGCTCTATCAAATGCAACGCAGGGCGTTTGCATATTTCTTCTAAGTCCAACCTGGCCTTGGGATTGTCTTTCGTTTTTCCCTTTACGTCCATCACAGTATTAATTATGTTATCAAACATATTCTTCTCAATATGCATGACATCAAGATTATGTCTGATCAGATTGGTACTCCAGTATGGCAGATCCCAGATTATGCTCTTCTTTGTCCAGTTATGATCTCTACCAAATCCATCGCACTTGTACCCAGTTATAGGATCTTCGATAGCACTTAGAAAATCTTTAACCTCCTTCCATATCGTGGCTCCGCACCACTTTGGCGGTGGATCACCCTTCTCTACAACGTCGGCACGGAATGCATTCTTGTTCCTTCTGAACAGATGATCTTTTGGCAGAAATTACCGATGACAATCAAAGAAGCACGGTTTTCCTCCGTATTTCAAGCGAAAAGCCTTACTACGGTCCATGCAATATGGACATGAGAGACGGCCATGAGTGCTCCATCCAGATAACATTCCATAGGCCGAAAAGTCGTTGATGGTCCACATAAGGGTTCCCTTCATCTGAAAATTCTGCTTCCTGGAAACATCGTACGTGTTAGCGCCTACTTCCCATAACTGATTCAACTCATCTATCAAAGGCTGTAAGTACACATCAATGTTCCTCTTGGGATTGTTCGGACCAGAAATTATAACGGTTAGAAACATGTACTGAGTCTTCATGTACATCCAAGGCGGTAGGTTATACGGAGTGACAATCACAGGCCAGCACGAATATTGGAATCCCGAAAGACCAAAAGGAGTAAAACTGTCAGAAGATAGCCCCAACCTGACATTACGCGGATCTGAAGCAAAATCAGGATACACTCGATCAAAGTGCTTCCACGCTTCTCCATCGGATGGATGATCCAACACTCCTTCAATCTGTTCTCGCATATGCTAACTCATATTTTCGGCCGTCTCTTTCACCATAAATAATCTTTGCAACTGCGGCGTTAAAGGCAAGTAGTGCATTAAATCGGTCGGTCTTCTTGCACCGGTAGACCTTCCTGTACTAGTTGTCTTATAGCGATCAGTACCACAAAATCTGCACACATCTGCGTCCTTGTCATCTTTGTAGTACAACATGCACCCATTGCGACAAGAATCGATTTTCTCGTATCCCATCCAGAGCGATCTCAACATCCTCTTAGACCGATAGAAGTCTTTAGATAACTTAGCACCCGCCGACAAGATCTCTATAATCAACTCCAACACTCGGTTGTAGCATTTTTGCGACATGTTAAAATCTGACTTAATGCTCAACAGTCTTGTAACCACCTCTAACGGTGAATGATCCTCACAACCAGGATACAATGTAGTCCTTGCATTCTCCAGCAACTCTATAAACTTTGCAGCATCGACATTCGGTGCCTCCTCAGCTGCATCATGAACGAAACTAGGCCCCGCAGCGTCGAAAACCATGTTCACGCATCCGTCGTTGTATGCATGATTATCTGAAAAAAATTAGGTCCCGCATGTATATACGACTCAACATAAGGCTTCGGCTCTGATGCTAAAGACACAAGTTCTCCGTGTGCGGTCCACTGATAGTAATTAGGCGTGAAACACCTCGAGTACAAATGATATGTCACTTCCACTTCTGGATAATATTTCACGTTATGACATTTCACACATGGACACTTAATTTTGGTGCCGTCCATGTACTGAGGGAACGCCTTAGCAAACTGCAG
Source organism: Iris pallida (assembly GCA_029216955.1). Lineage (NCBI taxonomy): Eukaryota > Viridiplantae > Streptophyta > Magnoliopsida > Asparagales > Iridaceae > Iris > Iris pallida. Next base: position 7,213,389 of record JANAVB010039816.1, on the reverse strand, counting down.
GAACTGCTCTACTCCCGCTATGTATTCATCCCGCACACCACACATATCATCAGGACGACGATTGTACATCCATAAACGATTCCGCAAGTAGTAATTCATATCTATTTGGAAATAATTCTGCAAAGATGAACACACATGTTCAGCGCAGTAACTAGTCAAACTAGGTGAAGTTGAGTTGACTAAGTCAATATCTTGGACAAACTAGTCAAACTGGGTGAAGTTGACTAAGTCTAGGCAATTATCCTTCACAAGACATAGACATGGAAGAAACACCGATATTTGTAGGGTCCGAAATTCCTACTGTATATTACAGTAGAGAGACATGGTAACCGTGTGTAGGGATGCAACTCGGGCGGGGCATGGCTCTGCCTACCTAAGCTCACTGCCTATAGGATAGTGTACATGAGTAGTGTACATGACCTATTAGCCTATGCTCCAAGCCAATTCCTCTAGTCGACTTGATATCATATCCTCTTCATATCAGATATTTGATACCAAGATAGGAAAGGTTGACAGATACTTGATTCTAAAATTCCCCCCCTTTACCTATTAATTGATACCAACTGTCACGCCCCAGAACCAGAATACTGGAGAGCGGGGGCGAACATAGCCAGCTACGTATATTGAAATGGAATCCACCTCGCTATACGGTCACGGCTGTCTAGATATGAGGGTTTACTACAAGCCAACGATCTCTTATGGTCAAGCCTATTGTCTCAATCTCAAGCAATTAATATAGTTACAAGATGTTAGATCATCAAATATACAATAAAAGGCGTCCCAAATATTACATATTCAGCTGATCATGAAGCTAGTCGTACAAAATGCAAGGACTAGCAAGAGTTTGGTCATACATGATCAACCCTAGGATTTGTTAATCATGTTTACAGCCCGTAGACAGACAGTAAGTAAATATGCATCGAGCTAACAGGTGCTCGTCGGCTAAACGCCTCAAAAGAATAATTTTACAATAGAGTGAGCGAAACAAAATAGAAAACCCACTCATAGCCCGGGTTCCTTCTAGTCGCCACCATCGGGCTGGAAGTTCGGTAGATCCTCGGGTGCTGCTCCGAAATCTGGCCACACAAAATCAGCTGGGTCAAACCCCAGAAAGGGCAAGTGCCACAAAGGAGGCCACAAAATAAGAACAAAAGCCAGCATATCAGAACATAAAAAAATAGAAGAAAAGTACAAGTAATAAAAGTACAACAGGACAATAAACGACTAGGGACGTGGGACCATTCCGGGAGCCAGGTTACAACCTGTAAACCAAACAAGGACCGGGGTTGTAACCCTTCGCCTGAATAGCACTATGTCTCTACCCATTTATTGTTAAGGACAAGTAAAACAATCATGTACAGGAGTACAAGATACAGGTACTAGACAAGACTTAGACAAGGCTGGACTCCATTCATTCATAATCGGCCAAGCAGGTACTACGACTTACTACTTTAACTACTAGGGTTATCACATGCCTAATAACTAACAAGATGCAGTGAGAATTTCCCAGTCCCAAGCCCTGCAGACTATCCAGTTATCCTTCCGCGGGTTGAGAGTATGGTTGGGTACATCGCCCCGGAGACGATATACCCTTAGGTGACTTAGAGGGTACAACACATAACAGTGTGCTGGAAATGTTCTCTACTCGTCGGCAAGCTACAAGTCTAATTAAAGCGCCCAGATAACGAGATTGCCTGTGACTGGAAATCCTCCATGAACTATAGTTTGATCTAGTCATTAGCCTAATTCATATTCAGTACGAATCCCTGACCGTGGGAACCAGGGAGTCACGTCCTAGACATGATGCAAGACAAGACAAGTGGATTGCACAAGCAAGCAAGAAGGAACACCTACGGTGTCAAAGTTGGTTACAAGAGTCAAGTTAGCCGTCGCAACAGCATCAAGACAAGCCAGGTCAAGTCAAGTTACAAGTTCAAGTTACAAGTCAAGAGTGCGCCGCCACGGGCCACTATCAAGTTATCAGGTTACAAGTCAAGAGTGCATCCCATCGGGTCACTATCAAGAAGATCAGAAAGTACTGGGATCATAAAGCACAGAAATCACGAAAAACATACTAGTCATAGTAAACACTGAAAATCGTGTCAAGTCGTGTTGGGTCAAGATAGTCGTGCTGTGTGGAATAAGATCTCAAAACCCAATCCACAAAAGAGAGCCAAGTTCAAGAAATAAAACCAAATCATCATGGGCAAGTGGGTTGCGCAGGGGTGGATGGCGCAGGAATGGTTGGCGCAGGGGATAGATGGCGCAGGGTGCCAGAGGGTTGGGTTGGACTGCGCCAGGATTAGATGGCGTAGGGGGTCAAGTGCGCCGAGGATGGATGGCGCAGGGGTCCAAGGGTGCATGGGCCGATGGCGCATGAGATGGATGTCGCAAGGTCGGGTGGCGCATGAGATGGATGGCACAGGGTCGGGTGGCGCATGAGATGGATGGCGCATGAGATGGATGGCGCTGGGAGCAAGCGCAAGTCGACCCAGCGCTAAGGAGCACTGGCTGGGAAGTGTTGCGCAATCCGGCCTTGCGCTAAAGAGCGCAGGCCGAGGGGGAAGCTGGCACAATCTGGCCTTGCGCTAAAGAGCGCAGGCCGAGAGGTCTTCTTCTCCAAGGCTGAGATGAACTTCTCAAGAACACCAAAACTTCAATCTTTCATATCTTGACCAATTCAAAACCAAATCTAGATTTTCAAAGTTCTAACTTGTGTAAAATTGAATTCTCTTCCACATAGAAGCATCAAAACAAGCAAAAATCGAAGTTTGATAGATCAAAACCAAGAATTTCTGAAAATATTTAAAACTTAGATCTAGAACAATGGAGACTCCAAATCACAAAATGCAAAGTTCTGATGTTGTTCCAAATCATCTAATTAAGCTAATTGACAAATAAAAATAGGTCCTCATGTGGTGGCAAGATGCACTTGCCTATAGGTGGAGTGTTGTGTGGAGGAAGGAAGAAGAAGGTGGAGGAAAAATAAATGAAGTAAAGAGGAGAGAGAAAAGTTAGGTGGGATTAAATGAGGGTGGGTTGTGGTGGAATAAGGGAAGAGTATAGGCTAAGGTGTTCCAATACATATTAAACCAAACCAAACCAATCCTACTCCACAAAATAAAACCAAGCCATGTCAAAGCCCATTTTACGAGAAAACCCAAAATTCTACAAGTCAAGAAAAATAAAATATATGCCAAAATCCAACTACGAGCATGAATACGAAATACGAGAAACGGGAGTGACAACTCTATCCACCTTAAAAGAATTCCGTACTCGGAATTTAATCAAGGAGCTAGAGACTGTCACGGCAAGCTACATTAAGCACCAACAACTACACTAAGCAGTTCAATCATACAATCATTCATGCAAGCAAGGATGGAAATCATAAGGCATAAGGAAGACATTATACCTTACAAGTCAAACAAGTTGGGATATCGCGATCGGATGTCGTCCTCACGCTCCCACGTTGACTAACCAAGAGAGTGATGACTCCAAGCAACACGGACTAAGCTAATAGTCTTGTTCTTGAGTATCTTCTCTCTCCGGTCCAATATAGACACGGGCCTCTCCTCATACGAAAGGTTGGTACCAACAACCAATTTCGAATGGTCCAGGATATGGCTCGAGTCCGGGATATACAGTCGTAATTGGGATACATGGAATACATCATGCACCTCACTTAGCGACGACGGAAGAGCAAGACGATAGGATACATCTCCTACTCGCTCTAGGACATCAAACGGCCCTATATACCTAGGACTAAGCTTTTCTCGCACGCCAAAGCGAATGACGTCGTGGTTAGGCGAGATCCTAAGGAATACATGGTCGCCGATAGCAAACTCTAAGGGACGCCGATGGGCATCGGCCCAATGTCGCTGGCGATCTTGGGCAACTCGAAGATGATCCTTGACTTTTCTGACAACTTCAACTGTCTGGGCAATCATTTCTGGACCAAGCATCTGCCTCTCTCCAACATCGTCCCATGCTAACGGTGATCTGCACTTCCTACCATACAGTGCCTCGAATGGGGCCATCTGGATGCTGGCCTGGAAACTATTGTTGTACGAGAACTCCACCAGGTGCAGGTGATCCTCCCATGAACTACCGAAGTCAAGGGTACAAGACCTCAATATGTCTTCAAGAGTCTGGATTGTGCGCTCTGACTGGCCATCTGTCTGCGGATGATATGCTGAACTGAACTGAAGACGAGTCCCCAAACTCTCTTGCAGGCTACACCAAAAGTGTGACGTGAATCTTGAATCTCGGTCCGAGGTAATGCTGACTGGCACACCGTGAAGCCTGATAATCTGCATGAGGTACATCTCTGCTAGTTGAGCCGTCGACTGACCAACTCTGAATGGGAGAAAATGAGCCACCTTCGTGAGCCGGTCAACTATAACCCAAATAGCATCTCGACCAGCTGGGGATCTAGGCAATCCTGTCACAAAATCCATGGTCACATGCTCCCACTTCCATTCTGGAATCGGCAAGGACTGGAGAAGTCCAGCGGGCCTCTGATGTTCAGCTTTAACCTGCTGGCAAACCAAACACCGAGAGACAAATCGGGCTATCTCCCTCTTCATGCCATTCTACCAGAAATGCTGACGAATATCACGGTACATCTTCGTACCACCGGGATGAATAGAATACTGTGAATTGTGAACTTCTGCCATGACCTCCTGTCTGATATCTCTACTGGGTACACAAAGACGAGTGTCGTGCCAAAGTGTACCATCTTCATGAATGCACAACTGGCCTTCTTCCTGCCTCATATTCTGCTCTGAGCCGCTGAATCTTGGAATCTGTAGATTGCGCCATTCGGATCCTTTCAACTATGCTGGATTGAACCTGTAGACTGGCCATCAATGCCACATTGGTAGGAAGAACCACTTCAATTCCCATCTTCTGAAGATCTGCCAATAATTCTGGTTGCACCGTCAGGAAGTAAACTCCGGCTCTCCTGCTCAATGCATCTGATACAACGTTGGCCTTCCCTGGGTGATACTGCAAATCCATATCGTAATCCACCAATAGCTCAAGCCATCTTCTCTGTCGCATATTAAGGTCCTTCTGGGTGAAAACATACTTCAGGCTCTTGTGATCAGTAAATATCTCTACTCTGTCCCCGTACAGGTAGTGCCGCCAAAGCTTAAGTGCAAACACTACTACTGTCATTTCCAAGTCGTGGGTTGGGTAATTCTTCTCATGATCACGAAGTTGACGTGATGCATAAGATATTACCTTCCCATGCTGCATCAAGACACACCCCAATCCTCTACCTGAAGCGTCACAATAAACTGTGAATCCTCCGGTCCCATCTGGAAGTGTGAGAATGGGAGCCGTTATCAAACCTCGCTTTAACTTCTCAAATGATTCCTGGCACTCTGTTGTCCAAGCAAACTGTACATCCTTGCGGGTCAACTAGGTCATCGGCGCCGAAATCCTTGTAAAATCTGAAACGAATCGCCGGTAGTAGCCGGCTAATCCAAGAAAGCTGCGAACCTCTGCCACTGAGCTAGGTACTGGCCATGACTCGATAGCCACAATCTTCTGGGGATCCACTTCCACTCCTCCTCGGGTAATGATGTGACCCAAGTACGAAATGCGATCGAGCCAGAACTCGCATTTACTGAACTTGGCGTACAACTGATGCTCTCTAAGCGTCTGAAGGACAATCCTGAGATGCTGCTCATAGTCTGCTTCACTTTTGCTGTAGACCAGGATATCATCTAGGAATACGATCATGAACTGATCCAAGTAAGGCATGAAAATACGATTCATGAGGTCCATGAATACGGCTGGCGCATTGGTCGCTCCAAAGGGCATAACAAGGAACTCCCAATGCCCATACCTCGATCGAAAAGCTGTCTTCGGGATGTATTGCTCTCTGACTCTGATCTGGTGGTATCTTGACCGCAAGTCTATCTTCGAGAACACTGAAGCCCCTCTGAGTTGATCAAACAAGTCATCTATCCTCGGAAGAGGGTATCTGTTCTTGATTGTCACCGAGTTCAAGGTACGATAATCTACACATAACCTGGACATACCATCCTTCTTTTTCACAAGAAGCATTGGGGCTTCCCAAGGCGATCCACTTGCACGAATGAATCCTTTGGTCCTGAGTTCTTCAATCATCTTGTACAAAATTTCTAACTCTGAAGGCGCCATTCTGTAGACTCGCTCTGATACTGGTACTGTCCCGGGGATCAAGTCTATAGTGAACTCGATCTCCCGCTCTGGCGGCATCCCTGGAAGTTCTTCTGGGAAGACATCTGGAAATTCTTCAACTATCCTGGGTAACTGCACTGCTGCTACTGCCATCCGCAATACTGGGGAAGATGGTTCTACTGCGCCTCTGGAAAATGAAAACTCTGGCTCGCCTGGAATACTAAAGACAACCCTGCCAACATGGCAGTCTATCCTAGCATACTGGTTCCTCAACCAATCCATGCCTAAGACTACATCATAGTCTGCCATGGGAAACTCTATAAATCTAGCGGGGAACTCTCTACCGCTAACTACGATCCGACACGAGGAAAACACTCGATCTACTCCCACAAGACCATTACCAGTAAGTATATCGAGCCTCACTGATAATGACTCGGGCTCCAATCCTATCCGTGTCGCAAATCGTACAGACATGAATAAATGCGACGCACCAGAATCAAATAATACCGATGCTGGAAAGGAGTTGATGAGAATAGTACCTGCCACTACCTCACCTGGTGCAACTTCTTCTTCCATAGCCATCATCATGGCCTGACCTTGTCCTCTGGCTGCGAGTCCCCTCTGCTGGAAACCTCTCTGCCTGCTCTACACTTGGGCTTGGGTATACTGCTGCTGGTTCTGCTGATGAAATGCCTGGGCCTGAGGCAACAAGGGCCTCAATTACTGCTGCATAGGTGCTGGTCCCCTAACCGATGGGCTGGTTAGGTTAGAGGAGGAGGAACTACCCCTATTCGGGCAGGCTCCTATCTTGTGATCTGCCGCTCCACAAGCCAGGCACAATCCTTGCGCCCTACGATAATCTGTCACTACATGGACTGGCTTCCTGCAATAAGAATATCCCATCGCGGAAGTCTGCTTCTGCTTCTGCTGCTGCGGGTACGTCAGGGTTGAATGCTGAACCGACGTCACTGAGGCCGCCCGCCTCAGAGTTCCAATAGTCAAACCCCTGGCTGCCGGGGCTGGAACTGATGATTGGTGCATCTGACTGTGGGACCGCTTCCTACCTCCGGTCCTATCCACGATCCTCTGGGAGGTGTACTCATGCCTCCTAGCAGCCCTCAATACTGCATCGAACGTCTGGTGCTCGAACTGCTCGACTGCTAACAATATCTCCAAATGCAGTCCCTGCTGGAACCGCTGGGCCCTATCAAACTCGGTCGCCACCAAGGTGGAGGCAAACCTACTGAGTCTAGAAAACTCAGTTGCATAACCGTCGACCGTTCTGCCTCCTTGCTTTAAGTTGGTAAATCTCGTCTGCAGGTCATATCGAGCTACAGCATCGAAATACTTCTTCTGGAACCTCTCTCTAAATACCATCCAAGAAATGGGCGCCACTAATCCCATGGCTTGCGCTGCCCACCAACTGCGAGCTAAGTCCAGCAACTGCAGGCGTACCACCGCCACCTTCTCATTCTCAGGTGTCCTAGCTGCTTCCAGAACCACCTCGATATCCTGAAGCCAAGCGTCCGCGGCAATCGCATCCTCGCTGCCGTCGAAGAATGGAGGGTTCAAGCGCTTGAAGCTGTTGGCCGCGCTGTTCCCTGGATGACCGCCTCTGGTCAAAGCATCTGTCACTGCCTGGTGCAAGGCGTCTCCGCGACGATCCTGGGAAGTTATCAAGGTCCTGATGAGACCTACCAAAGTGGCATCATCCGGCTCGGCAGGATGAACGGGTTGAACTGGGGGCCCTCCTCCAGTAGGTACAACTCTGGAGGCTACTCCGGAATGCTAGGCTTGATCTCCGGGTTGCTGGTCCATGGGAAGTGCTCCACCTTGCTGATCGGTGGGGTCAGGTACAGTGCCGCTGAAGAAGACGACACAGGAAAAGCAATAAGGAAGGACCAGGACAGATCAACGATACAAGCATGTGATTAAGTCAAGAATTCCAGAGATTCAGAGGATATGAATGGGGATCAAAGACGAGTACTGATTGAGACATCTATTAGGTAAACCCTCATATTTCTTGATTGACAAGACCTTCATGGGCCACCACTTAAACCATGTCACGCCCCAGAACCAGAATACTGGAGAGCGGGGGCGAACATAGCCAGCTACGTATATTGAAATGGAATCCACCTCGCTATACGGTCACGGCTGTCTAGATATGAGGGTTTACTACAAGCCAACGGTCTCTTATGGTCAAGCCTATTGTCTCAATCTTAAGCAATTAATATAGTTACAAGATGTTTGATCATCAAATATACAATAAAAGGCATTCCAAATATTACATATTCAGCTGATCATGAAGCTAGTCGTACAAAATGCAAGGACTAGCAAGAGTTTGGTCATACATGATCAACCCTAGGATTTGTTAATCATGTTTACAGCCCGTAGGCAGACAGTAAGTAAATATGCATCGAGCTAACAGGTGCTCGTCGGCTAAACGCCTCAAAAGAATAATTTTACAATAGAGTGAGCGAAACAAAATAGAAAACCTACTCGTAGCCCGGGTTTCTTCTAGTCGCCACCATCGGGCTGGAAGTTCGGTAGATCCTCGGGTGCTGCTCCGAAATCTGGCCACACAAAACCAGCTGGGTCAAACTCCAGAAAGAGCAAGTGCCACAAAGGAGGCCACAAAATAAGAACAAAAGCCAGCATATCAGAAGATAAGAAAATAGAAGAAAAGTACAAGTAACAAAAGTACAATAGGACAATAAACGACTAGGGACGTGGGACCATTCCGGGAGCCAGGTTACAACCCGTAAACCAAACAAGGACCGGGGTTGTAACCCTTCGCCTGAATAGCACTTTGTCTCTACCCATTTATTATTAAGGACAAGTAAAACAATCATGTACAGGAGTACAAGATACAGGTACTAGACAAGACTTAGACAAGGCTGGACTCCATTCATTCATAATCGGCCAAGCAGGTACTACGGCTTACTACTTTAACTAACTAGGGTTATTACAGGCCTAATTACTAACAAGATGCAGTGAGAATTTCCTAGTCCCAAGCCTTGCAGACTATCCAGTTATCCTTCCGCGGGTTGAGAGTATGGTTGGGTACATCGCTCCGGAGACGATATACCCTTAGGTGACTTAGAGGGTGCAACACATGACAGTGTGCTAGAAATGTGCTCTACTCGTCGGCAAGCTACAAGTCCAATTAAAGCGCCCAGATAACGAGATTGCCTGTGACTGAAAATCCTCCATGAACTATAGTTTGATCTAGTCATTAGCCTAATCCATATTCAGTACGAATCCCTGACCGTGGGAACCAGGGAGTCACGTCCTAGACATGATGCAAGACAAGACAAGTGGATTGCACAAGCAAGCAAGAAGGAACACCCACGGTGTCAAAGTTGGTTACAAGAGTCAAGTTAGCCGTCGCAACAACATCAAGTCAAGCCAGGTCAAGTCAAGTTACAAGTTCAAGTTACAAGTCAAGAGTGCGCCGTCACGGGTCACTATCAAGTTATCAGGTTATAAGTCAAGAGTGTACCCCATCGGGTCACTATCAAGAAGATCAGAAAGTAATGGGATCATAAAGCACAGAAATCACGAAAAACATACTAGTCATAGTAAACACTGAAAATCGTGTCAAGTCGTGTTGGGTCAAGATAGTCGTGTTGTATGGAAAAAGATCTCAAAATCCAATCCACAAAAGAGAGCCAAGTTCAAGAAATAAAACCAAATCATCATGGGCAAGTGGGTTGCGCAGGGGTGGATGGCGCAGGAATGGTTGGCGCAGGGGATAGATGGCGCAGGGTGCCAGAGGGTTGGGTTGGACTGCGCCAGGATTAGATGGCGTAGGGGGTCAAGTGCGCCGGGGATGGATGGCGCAGGGGTCCAAGGGTGCATGGGCCGATGGCACATGAGATGGATGGCGCAGGGTCGGGTGGCACATGAGATGGATGGCGCATGAGATGGATGGCGCAGGGTCGGGTGGCGCATGAGATGGATGGCGCATGAGATGGATGGCGCTGGGAGCAAGCACAAGTCGACCCAGCGCTAAGGAGCACTGGCCGGGAAGTGTTGCGCAATCCGACCTTGCGCTAAAGAGCGTAGGCCGAGGGGGAAGCTGGCACAATCTGGCTTTGCGCTAAAGAGCGCAGGCCGAGAGGTCTTCTTCTCCAAGGCTGAGATGAACTTCTCAAGAACACCAAAACTTCAATCTTTCATATCTTGACCAATTCAAAACCAAATCTAGATTTTCAAAGTTCTAACTTGTGTAAAATTGAATTCTCTTCCACATAGAAGCATCAAAACAAGCAAAAATTGAAGTATGATAGATCAAAACCAAAAATTTCTGAAAATATTTAAAACTTAGATCTAGAACAATAGAGACTCCAAATCACAAAATGCCAAGTTCTGATGTTGGTCCAAATCATCTAATTAAGCTAATTGACAAATAAAAATAGGTCCTCTTGTGGTGGCAAGATGCACTTGCCTATGGGTGGAGTGTTGTGTGGAGGAAGGAAGAAGAAGATAGAGGAAAAATAAATGAAGTAAAGAGGAGAGAGAAATGTTAGGTGGGATTAAATAAGGGTGGATTGTGGTGGAATGAGGGAAGAGTATAGGCTAAGGTGTTCCAATGCATATTAAACCAAACCAAACTAATCCTACTCCACAAAATAAAACCAAGCCATGTCAAAGCCCATTTTACGAGAAAACCCAAAATTCCACAAGTCAAGAAAAATAAAATATATGCCAAAATCTAACTACGAGCATGAATACGAAATACGGGAAACGGGGGTGACAACTCTACCCACCTTAAAAGAATTCCGTCCTCGGAATTTAATCAAGGAGCTAGAGACTGTCACGGCAAGCTACATTAAGCACCAACAACTACACTAAGCAGTTCAATCATACAATCATTCATGCAAGCAAGGATGGAAATCATAAGGCATAAGGAAGACATTATACCTTACGAGTCAAACAAGTCGGGATATCGCGATCGGATGTCGTCCTCACGCTCCCACGTTGACTCACCTAGAGAGTGATGACCCCAAACAACACGGACTAAGCTAATAGTCTTGTTCTTGAGTATCTTCTCTCTCCGGTCCAATATAGACACGGGCCTCTCCTCATACGAAAGGTTGGTACCAACAACCAATTTTGAATGGTCCAGGATATGGCTCGAGTCCGGGATATACCGTCGTAATTGGGATACATGGAATACATCATGCACCTCACTTAGCGACGACGGAAGAGCAAGACGATAGGATACATCTCCTACTTGCTCTAGGACATCGAACGACCCTATATACCTATGACTAAGCTTTTCCCGCACGCCAAAGCGAATGACGCCGCGGTTAGGCGAGATCCTAAGGAATACATGGTCGCCGATAGCAAACTCTAAGGGACGCCGATGGGCATCGGCCCAATGTCGCTGGCGATCTTGGGCAACTCAATGATGATCCTTGACTTTTCTGACAACTTCAACTGTCTGGGCAATCATTTCTGGACCAAGCATCTGCCTCTCTCCAACATCGTCCCATGCTAACGGTGATCTACACTTCCTACCATACAGTACCTCGAATGGGGCCATCTGGATGCTGGCCTAGAAACTATTGTTGCACGAGAACTCCACCAGGTATAGGTGATCCTCCCATGAACTACCGAAGTCAAGGGTACAAGACCTCAACATATCTTCAAGAGTCTGGATTGTGCGCTCTGACTGGGCATCTGTCTGCGGATGATTTGCTGAACTGAACTGAAAATGAGTCCCCAAACTCTCTTGCAGGCTACGCCAAAAGTGTGACATGAATCTTGAATCCCGGTCCGAGGTAATGCTGACTGGCACACCGTGAAGCCTGACAATCTGCCTGAGGTACATCTCTGCTAGTTGAGCTATCGACTGACCAAATCTGAATGGGAGAAAATGAGCCACCTTCGTGAGCCGGTCAACTATAACCCAAATAGCATCTCGACCAGCTGGGGATCTAGGCAATCCTGTCATAAAATCTATTGTCACATGCTCCCACTTCCATTCTGGAATCGGCAAGGACTGGAGAAGTCCAGCGGGCCTCTGATGTTCAGCTTTAACCTGCTGGCGAACCAAACACCGAGAGACAAATCGGGCTATCTCCCTCTTCATGCCATTCCACCAGAAATGTTGACGAATATCACGGTACATCTTCGTGCCACCGGGATGAATAGAATACTGTGAATTGTGAGCTTCTGCCATGACCTCCTGTCTGATATCTCCACTGGGTACACAAAGACGAGTGCCGTGCCGAAGTGTACCATCTTCATGAATGCACAACTCTGGCCTTCTTCCTGCCTCATACTCTGCTCTGAGCCGCTGAATCTTGGAATCTGTAGATTGCGCCATCCGGATCCTCTCAATTATGCTGGATTGAACCTGTAGACTGGCCATCAATGCCACGTTGGTAGGAAGAACCACTTCAATTCCCATCTTCTGAAGATCTGCCAATAATTCTGGTTGTGCCGTCAGGAAGTAAACTCCGGCTCTCCTGCTCAATGCATCTGCTACAACGTTGGCCTTCCCTAGGTGATACTGCAAATCCACATCGTAGTCCACCAATAGCTCAAGCCATCTTCTCTGCCGCATATTAAGGTCCTTCTGGGTGAAAACATACTTCAGGCTCTTGTGATCAGTAAATATCTCTACTCTGTCCCCGTACAAGTAGTGCCGCCAAAGCTTAAGTGCAAATACTACTGCTGCCAGTTCCAAGTCGTGGGTTGGGTAATTCTTCTCATGATCACGAAGTTGACGTGATGCATAAGATATTACCTTCCCATGCTGCATCAAGACACACCCCAATCCTCTGCCTGAAGCGTCCCAATAAACTGTAAATCCTCCGGTCCTATCTGGAAGTGTGAGAATGGGAGTCGTTATCAAACCTCGCTTTAACTTCTCAAATGATTCCTGGCACTCTGCTGTCCAAGCAAACTGTACATCCTTGTGGGTCAACTGGGTCATCGGCGCCGAAATCCTTACAAAATCTGAAACGAATCGCCGGTAGTAGCCGACTAATCCAAGGAAGCTGCGAACCTCTGCCACTGAGCTAGGTACTGGCCATGACTCGATAGCCACAATCTTCTGGGGATCCACTTCCACTCCTCCTCGGGTAATGATGTGACCCAAGTACGAAATGCGATCGAGCCAGAACTCGTATTTACTGAACTTGGCGTACAACTGATGCTCTCTAAGCGTCTGAAGGACAATCCTGAGATGCTGCTCATACTCTGCTTCGCTCTTACTGTAGACCAGGATATCATCTAGGAACACGAAAATGAACTGATCCAAGTAAGGCATGAAAATATGATTCATGAGGTCCATGAATACGGCTGGCGCATTGGTCGCTCCAAAGGGCATAACAAGGAACTTCCAATGCCCATACCTCGATCGAAAAGCTGTCTTCGGGATGTCTTGCTCTCTGACTCTGATCTGGTGGTATCCTGACCGTAAGTCTATCTTCGAGAACACTGAAGCCCCTCTGAGTTGATCAAACAAGTCATCTATCCTCGGAAGAGGGTATCTGTTCTTGATTGTCACCGAGTTTAAGGTACGATAATCTACACATAACATGGACATACCATCCTTCTTTTTTACAAGAAGCATCGGGGCTCCCCAAGGCGATCCACTTGCACGAATGAATCCCTTGGTCCTGAGTTCTTCAATCATCTTGTACAAAATCTCTAACTCTGAAGGCGCCATTCTGTAGACTCGCTCTGATACTGGTGCTGTCCCGGGGATCAAGTCTATAGTGAACTCGTTCTTCCACTCTGGCGGCATCCCTGGAAGTTCTTCTGGAAAGACATCTGGAAATTCTTCAACTATCCTGGGTAACTGTACTGCTGCTACTGCCATCCGCAATACTGGGGAAGATGGTTCTACTGCGCCTCTGGAAAATGAAAACTCTGGCTCGCCTGGAATACTAAAGACAATCCTGCCAACATGGCAGTCTATCCTAGCATACTGGTTCCTCAACCAATCCATACCTAAGACTACATCATAGTCTGCCATGGGAAACTCTATAAATCTAGCGGGAACTCTCTACCGCTAACTACGATCCGACACGAGGAAAACACTCGATCTACTCCCACAAGACCATTACCAGTAAGTATATCGAGCCTCACTGATAATGACTCGGGCTCCAATCCTATCCGTATCGCGAATCGTACAGACATGAATAAATGCGACGTACCAGAATCAAATAATACCGATGCTGGAAAGGAGTTGACGAGAATAGTACCTGCCACTACCTCACCTGGTGCAACTTCTTCTTCCATAGCCATCATCATGGCCTGACCTTGTCCTCTGGCTGCGGGTCCCCTCTGCTGGAAACCTCTCTGCCTGCTCTGCACTTGGGCTTGGGTATACTGCTGCTGGTTCTGCTGATGAAATGCCTGGGCCTGAGGCAACAAGGGCCTCGGGTACTGCTGCATAGGTGCTGGTCCCCTAACCGATGGGCTGGTTAGATTGGAGGAGGAGGAACTACCCCTATTCGGGCAGGCTCCTATCTTGTGATCTGCCGCTCCACAAGCCAGACACAATCCTTGCGCCCTACGATAATCTGCCACTACATGGCCTGGCTTTCCGTAATGAGAACATCCCATCGCGGAAGTATACTTCTGCTTCTGCTGCTGCGGGTACGTCAGGGTTGAATGCTGAACCGACGTCACTGAGGCCGCCCGCCTCGGAGTTCCAATAGTCAAACCCCTGGCTGTCGGGGCTGGAGCTGATGATTGGTGCATCTGACTGTGGGACCGCTTCCTACCTCCGGTCCTATCCACGATCCTCTGGGAGGTGTACTCATGCCTCCTAGCTGCCCTCAATACTGCATCGAACGTCTGGTGCTTGAACTGCTCGACTGCCAACAATATCTCCAAATGCAGTCCCTGCTGGAACCGCTGGGCCCTATCAAACTCGGTCGCCACCAAGGTGGGGGCAAACCTACTGAGTCTAGAAAACTCAGTTGCATAACCGTCGACCGTTCTGCCTCCTTGCTTTAAGTTGGTAAATCTCGTCTGCAGGTCGTATCGAGCTACAACATCGAAATACTTTGTCTGGAACCTCTCTCTAAACACCGCCCAAGAAATGGGCGCTACTAATCCCATGGCTTGCGCTGCCCACCAACTGCGAGCTAAGTCCAGCAACTGCAGGCGTACCACCGCCACCTTCTCATTCTCAGGTGTCCTAGCTACTTCCAGAACCACCTCGGTATCCTGAAGCCAAGCGTCCGCGGCAATCGCATCCTCGCTGCCGTCGAAGAATGGAGGGTTCAAGCGCTTGAAGCTGTTGGCCGCGCTGTTCCCTGGATGACCGCCTCTGGTCAAAGCATCTGTCACTGCCTGGTGCAAGGTGTCTCCGCGATGATCCTGGGAAGTTATCAAGGTTAGCAACAGGACAATAAACGACTAGGGACGTGGGACCATTCCGGGAGCCAGGTTACAACCTGTAAACCAAACAAGGACCGGGGTTATAACCCTTCGCCTGAATAGCACTATGTCTCTATCCATTTATTGTTAAGGACAAGTAAAACAATCATGTACAGGAGTACAAGATACAGGTACTAGACAAGACTTAGACAAGGCTGGACTCCATTCATTCATAATCGGCCAAGCAGGTACTACGGCTTACTACTTTAACTAACTAGGGTTATCATAGGCCTAATTACTAACAAGATGCAGTGAGAATTTCCCAGTCCCAAGCCCTGCAGACTATCCAGTTGTCCTTCCGCGGGTTGAGATTATGGTTGGGTACATCGCCCCGGAGACGATATACCCTTAGGTGACTTAGAGGGTGCAACACATGACAGTGTGCTGGAAATGTGCTCTACTCGTCGGCAAGCTACAAGTCTAATTAAAGCGCCCAGATAACGAGATTGCCTGTGACTGGAAATCCTCCATGAACTATAGTTTGATCTAGTCATTAGCCTAATCCATATTCAGTGCGAATCCCTGACCGTGGGAACCAGGGAGTCACGTCCTAGACATGATGCAAGACAAGATAAGTGGATTGCACAAGTAAGCAAGAAGGAACACCCACGGTGTCAAAGTTGGTTACAAGAGTCAAGTTAGCCGTCGCAACAGCATCAAGTCAAGCCAGGTCAAGTCAAGTTACAAGTTCAAGTTACAAGTCAAGAGTGCGCCGCCACGGGCTACTATCAAGTTATCCGGTTACAAGTCAAGAGTGCACCCCATCGGGTCATTATCAAGAAGATCAGAAAGTACTGGGATCATAAAGTACAGAAATCACGAAAAACATACTAGTCATAGTAAACACTGAAAATCGTGTCAAGTCATGTTGGGTCAAGATAGTCGTGCTGTGTGGAATAAGATCTCAAAACCCAATCCACAAAAGAGAGCCAAGTTCAAGAAATAAAACCAAATCATCATGGGCAAGTGGGTTGCGCAGGGGTGGATGGCGCAGGAATGGTTGGCGCAGGGGATAGATGGTGCAGGGTGCCAGAGGGTTGGGTTGGACTGCGCCAGGATTAGATGGCGCAGGGGGTCAAGTGCGCCGGGGATGGATGGCGCAGGGGTCCAAGGGTGCATGGGCCGATGGCGCATGAGATGGATGGCACAGGGTTGGGTGGCGCATGAGATGGATGGCGCATGAGATGGATGGCGCAGGATCGGGTGGCGCATGAGATGGATGGCGCATGAGATGGATGGCGCTGGGAGCAAGCGCAAGTCGACCCAGCGCTAAGGAGCACTGGCCGGGAAGTGTTGTGCAATCCGGCCTTGCGCTAAAGAGCGCAGGCCGAGGGGGAAGCTGGCGTAATCTGGCCTTGCGCTAAAGAGCGCAGGCCGAGAGGTCTTCTTCTCCAAGACTGAGATGTGAAAACACAAGTGTAGGCAACTCTAGAGGGGGGTGAATAGAGTTTGTGTCGATAATCACCAAATAAAAATAACTCTATAACACCTCCACAAAATAACTATCAAGATAGTAAATAAATCAGAAAGAAATGCGGAAGTAAATAAAGATCAGAAGAGCATACGCAAACACAGCAGTTTTAACCTGGTTTCCCTCGTGGAGGACTAGTCCAGGCCTGAGAACTCTAGCTCAGGATTCAATCCACTATTTGTGAAATAGTAGTTTACAACCCGTGCCTTTTCTTCAGAAGAGCACGTCAACTTCTTACAGAGGATCGCATTGGCGATTTGCTTGGATTTTTCCAAGCGACTTTGGAATTGTCCAAGTGACTTTTCTTTTCAACTCTTGCACAAAAACTTCTAGCTGAATCGCACTTGAGCACCTTGGGGCTTAGGAAGTTTTGTGGCTAGTAGATTGGAAGAGTAAGGCTCTTGACTATATAGGCTATGTAAGAGAAGAAGAATAGAAGAGTGGATAGTTTCAAATGAGAGAAACCAAGGCCTATTTATAGGGTTCGGGACAAGCAGAATTCGGCCAGAATTCGGTATGGATAATTCAAATTTTTGGCCGTTGGACAGCTGGTAGCAAGCAGGCCCTAAAAATCAGCTCCTGAAAATCAGGGGACAGAGTTCGGCCCGAACTCTGTGTGGAGGCAGAGTTCGGCCCGAACTCTGTCTCCAGGAGACAGAATTGGTCCATTGGCTTTTGGGCTTTGTGGAGCTTGGGCTTGGTTCAGGAATTGGTCTGTTTTATGGTAGAGCGTTGGAGAGATATGCTAGGGGTTGAGATGACTCAGTGCGACTCAACGTACACATTCTCCTAGACTCAATAAATTGAAGATTACAGACTTAGAACAAGTAGGAAAACCAAGAGCCCTTTGATGATGCCTTTCTTCTGATATTTGAGCAGCCCTGAAGACATCTTTTTCCCTGACAGCAGTCGTCCGAAGATAAACAGATCTGAAAATCTGAATACCTTTCGGGGGCTTCGCCCCCGAACCCCCGACGGGGGGCGCTGCCCCCTCGACCCCTGTCCGCTGACCGGGCAGCGGAACCCCCGATGCGAGGCCCCGGATAGGTCGCTAGGCGGTTCGGAGAAATCTTTTTGTATGACGCCGTCTTCGCTCCATCATTAATTCTTCATTGCCTATGTCCTGTTTAATCATGTTTGATCATGCTTACTGCATGTCTACAAATACATGTTAGGCCAGCAAAATATGTTGCAGTACGATACAAGCATAGCAATATAATATGGGACAATTAGGACATTGCTAAGTTTAAGTAACAACATGATAGCATGTTAGGCCAACAAAGTATGTTGCAGTACGATACAAGCATAGCAGTATAATATAGGACAATTAGGACAATGCTAAGTTTAAGTAGCAACATGATAGTGAGTATATGAATATTAGTGACATCATTATGTTAAACTTAACTGATTAGCCATATTCAAAAACACAATGTAATCATTGGGCCAACAATCTCCCCCTTTTTGATTATGGCAAATCGGTTAAGTTTAAGACAGATATGATAGATGCATATATCACTAATAAACACATACTTCGAGAAGATAGTGTGCTAACTTAAACTTATTTCTCCCCCTTTGTCATGATCAAAAAATAAGCTCCCCCGTAATAAGAGATAAAATGAACTCAAGCATAAGGAGGAAGGCATAGACAATCATGATCAAGATATACTAAATGAGGAACAATGGGAGAAGTGTGTAAAGACAAGTATAGAAACTACATACCAAATGTAGAGTGCCATACAGAAAGTAACTTGTCAAAACACAAATAGCTGGTAAAACTAAAAGAATTTGAAAATAATCAATAGATACTTTACCAACATGAAATCCAAGAAAGATATCCAAAAATATAGTATTACATGAAATCCAAGAAAGACATCCAAAAACTTTTGGAAGAGAAACAAAATTCAGTCAAAAACCATAAGGATTAGATAATTGCAAAAAAAATAGATATCAAAGAAGAAACATACCAATTGAAATATACAAACTTGATATCAATAGAAATATGAAAACTTGAAACATTGATCAATGAAACTATGATAGTTACAATTGTCCACAGATAAATAGTAGAACAAAATCAAGGAATGATCAATGTAAAATAAGGCAATTGATATAAAATAATCTTATTATTTACAAATCTATTTGCTTATCCAAAATTCATGCATTTGAACTCAATTACCATATCATGCTTTATGAATACTCTTTAAAATAAACATGAAGGTAAAGGAGAAAAATATTTGAGAAGGAGAAATTCAATCGACTTAAATGCTCCCCCTCAAACTATTACCAGTATAGATAAAATCATGAATTTTGGGTAAGTCCTCAACAAGGAAAGCCAAATCAATTAAACATACAAAGAGAGCCAAATCATAGTAAGTCATATCAAAGAAAGCACAATAGTCATCAAGATAAAATACGAAAGTAAATATTAACGAGATGACTCATATCAAAGAAATATGATGAAAACAATTGCATAAACTCTCATAAACCTTTCAAAAAATAACAGTATCATGACCTCAATCACTAAGATATAAATAATGATAAAAATATGGGTCAATGATGAACTAGGTATACGACATATTAAAGGGTATAAATGAATTGAACCAATTTATTTGCTCCCCCTTAAAATATGCGTATCTAGTTCCAAAGCACTTATAGCATAAATAAAATGATAACTACAAGATCTAGGGGTAAATCAACTATTGATTTCTCTCCCTTGCTCAATGCATATAAGGCTATAAAGACGACATAAAACAAATAATGTCATCTTTAGGAGAGATATCCAATAAAATAGTCACTAAAGATGAACGATCAAAATAATATCTCAATTTAGCACATGTAATCAAAAGACGACATACACTAACCTATATAGAAGAATATCATATTGAAATATGATAGATCAATGCATGTTATCTTTTGAGAAGAAGATCATCATGAAAAGAGATAAGGTCCATTAGAAAAATATTATTATGATCAAGAATAATAAGGACCATTAGAAAAATATCATCATGAAAAGGAATAATAAGGTCCATTAGAAAAATATCATTATGAAAAGGAATAATAAGGTCCATTAGAAAAATATAATCATGAAAAGGAATAATAAGGTCCATTAAAAACAATCATGATGAGAATCACAATATACCTCAAAAGATAAAAATACAACTAAAGAAAAATGTCATCATGAATAAAGTTAATTAAATCAATCATGAAGAAAGTCAATTAAATCAATCACGAGGAAAGTCAAAATATAGCTCAAAAATAATAAAGCTCAAATATCATGTCCATGATTATCTAATTAAGAAATGATCAACCAACTTATTGCTTTACAAGGACTATGCATGTTTTACCACATATGTACCCATCAACGGGTAATAATCCAACCTTGCTAATACTAAATGAGAAACCAATGAAGTTCAAATAGCAAAGAGCATATGTGATAATCCATGAGTAGTCCAAGTAGAGTAATAAATTAACTTGATAACTACATAATTAGATAATATAGGACTACTCAATCATTAGGATCATTCATAAAGTGAACCAATAAATAATTATGATCAGTCATAAATCTCATCAAAACAAACCATATAAACAAACCAATATAGAAAAGAGTCAATCTCATTTAAAAACCATATAAACAACCAATGTAGAAAAGAGTCAATCTCATTTAAATGATTGCAAATTTATTCCAAAGAAATGTAATGATAATATGATAAAATCATGACTCAAAAGTTGAGAGAAATTTAAGAGATGCTTACCAATGACTAGTATGGAAGGAAGTTAAAGCGATGAATCACAAACAAGATAAAATAAAAAATTTGTCAAGCTAATTTTAGAGACCAAACATATGTATCTAAAAATAGAATCAAATCTCATCAAGAACATTCATAAATTTTGTTTTTGTAAACTAGCATATCACATATAGATTGAAATTCAAGAAGATAGCTAGATGAGTGAAAGTGAACAAAAATTATGTAGCTTAACAATATATCGCAAATAAGCAAGCTAGCTACATAACTAATTAAGATTAATGAGATAGGCCATTAACATGATAAATGTGCTCATTAAATCTTAAGTCACTAACACCAAAAAAATACATGCTTAAGCATAGAGTTCACAATAAGGATAATACATTTTGAATGATCAAAATGATTTATATACTCTTTGCTAAGCAAGGATGAGAGTATAAAATAGCAAGTAAATGAATTAGACTCTTATCAAGTAAAACACAAAAGAGATGTTCATGAAAACACAGTAGAGCAAATCTCTTTGCCAAATATTGAAATTAACCCAAGATAATGAAATAATAGATTGATCTAGAGAATCCAAAATATTATAGCCATTTTGAAATAAGTGTATTCTCTAGAAATAGAAAATCTCAATGTAAAAGTTCAACCCATAGTAGCTAAAGACATGAGAAGTATGATATGTCAATTACATATATTCTCATGTACTACAAAACATCATTGGGCAATAATAATAAAATATTTGTAGCTCAAATATAAGGCTTGATATGATGAAGTATTCTGGAACTTAGGGGTGGATCCAGAACTAGATAATGGTTGCATATAGACCTTAATAAATCTTCAGTCTATAAAGTATTGATTACTTTGGGTTAGCTGTAGGGGCCGGTTCCCAGCTAGCGGTAGTCCGAATGCTAGTGCACCGTGTCGCTTCAGGCTATTTACACCTGTAGGACAGAAGGACCCTTTCGACTTGTTCCCAAAATGTTCTTTACTTTTAAGAACTTAGATTTAAAAGAATATACGCAGTATCATCAAACACCATCAATATCCAAAAATTCTAAGTATAAGAAAGGTAAATACCCAAATAACAATCAAAGAATGATCATAAAAATTTGCTAAGAGTATTTTCAAAACAAATATTTTCATAATACACTTTATGAAAATAAATATATAGAAGATTCATATTCAAAATAAGTATGATGATCTCAACAAGTAAGGTAAAGCACAAAACCAAGCAATTCTTAAAAGAACTTCCATAAAAGTCATGAACAAAACACTAATAAACATTTTCTCTCAACATTCCAACTTAAAGGCATTTAAATAAATAAATATCAACATTTGGAATCAATAATGGCCATTGGATCTATAAATTGATCAACGGCTGAGGCTGTTTTCGGTTCTGGAACAACCAGGCAGAATTCGGCCCGAACTCTGGTAAGGGCAGAGTTCGGCCCGAATTCCGGATTCTGGTGACAGAACTGGAATCAGGCTAAAAATTGGTTAAGCGAAAAAGATCAAAATAAGAGTGAAAGACATGTATCCATAAAGTCAACAAATAAAAGCCAATAAGATATCATCAAAAAGAAGACTTTGAGGAATAAGCTAATTGATTCAAGTAGAGATAACACAAATTTTGTCAAAAGAATCAATAGCTAAATTATAAGGTAAGCACAAGTATGAATAAATACTCTTCAAAAAAATAATATAAAACTTGAGCTTAACTCATATGCCCACATAAAGATATTTATACAAAAATTAATATAAGAAATACATGACCTACATGTAAATGGAGATTTAATGAATATAGTCATGTATCCTTAGTGAATGTTTGAAAAACTATCACAAATTCAAAAACACATATAAATAGACTTTATTAGGCAAAGACATAATTGATTCTCAAGAGGATAATCAAAATAAAATATGAGAATCAATAATGAATATATTATGCAAGCACAAGATTAAAAAAGAAGTATAAGTATATACTTATCAAGTGATAAAAAGCTTGTGCTAAACACATATATTCACAAAAACCAATGATATATTAAATACAAATCGGCAAGAAGTAACTATCTCAAAACATTAAAAATGGAGAGTCAAACTTTAAAACAAAATTCAAGAATCAAGCTCTAATGAACTAGAGTGATATGCATGCTTTATAAAGACAAAGAATAGCGAGCATGCATATGTAAATGTGTCACACTACTAGAAAATGAGTGATAAACTACATAGTGTGAACTAATCATATAAAGCTATGTAACTAGTCATGCTATATAAAAGAAATAGAAAAGAAAATCAACTAAGCATGCTAGTATTATATCTCACATTAATTTATATAATAAGCAACTAAAAGATATCAATGTGAGCTAGTAGCAAGACATCAAAAGAAACATGCTAGATTCAACAAATATAAACCATTTAAAGAGAATCGTTTAGCATATTACCAAAGTGGCTCTAGTGGCCACACTTATGTTGGTGCAATTGCTTGGAAGATGACCTTTGAGCTTTGCAACCACCAACACGCTTCCTCGGTGCTATGTTCCGATACAAGTAGCTCCACCTACAATATTAGGCGAAGACTTTGGTATCCAAATAAACTTGGATCCACATTTGTTAGCTTTAGGGACCCATATACTATTTACTCTAGTATTGGTAGAAAAACTCCTACGAATAGGACAAGTTACACTCATGTGTCCAATACGAGAGCAATAGAAGCACCTAATACTAGTGTGTGCACATGTATCAGAATGAGCATGATTATGAACATGTGACATACTAGAATGATGAATATTTCTAGAGTGAGCATGCATGGATTTGGTCTTAAGAAAATCATGTTCTAATAGCAAATCATTATGCACACAAGTAAGAGAATCACTATGCATAGATTTGGTCTTAAGAATATCATGTTCTAATAGCAAATCATTATGCAAACAAGTAAGAGAATCAAATTTAGCATTTAAAGCATAATTCTCTTTTTCAAATAAAGCAATTCTAGAAATAAAATCATCATTTTGTTTCTTTAAAGAGTCAATAGAAGAATCATGCAAATGATTTAACTCATTTGCTTGCTTCTTAAGATCTTCTATTGATGAGGAAAGAGATTTGATTTTCAAAATTAAAGAATCATTCAAACTCTTTAAAGAAACACAAGATGAGTTTTGAGAGTCAAGTCTAGATAATAAATCATTGTTATTATTTCTCAAAAACTCATTAGCTTCTTCTAAATGAATAACCTTTTCTACAAGTTCTTCATTTGTAGAATGAAAAGCCTTAGCAAACTTTAAGGAATGGTTAGCCATGGCTTTCCACTTAGAGCACTTATTGCATTTAGAAGAAACATGATTGTATATGCTACTAGAAGTAAAACCCTCTTCATCGGAGGAGGAAGAATATGATGCCATGCACAAATAAACAAGGATCTACTCTAAGGATGTTAAGCCTAACAATAGAGACCTTGCTCTGATACCAATTGAAAACACAAGTGTAGGCAACTCTAGAGGGGGGTGAATAGAGTTTGTGTCGATAATCACCAAATAAAAATAACTCTATAACACCTCCACAAAATAACTATCAAGATAGTAAATAAATCAGAAAGAAATGCGGAAGTAAATAAAGATCAGAAGAGCATACGCAAACACAGCAGTTTTAACCTGGTTTCCCTCGTGGAGGACTAGTCCAGGCCTGAGAACTCTAGCTCAGGATTCAATCCACTATTTGTGAAATAGTAGTTTACAACCCGTGCCTTTTCTTCAGAAGAGCACGTCAACTTCTTACAGAGGATCGCATTGGCGATTTGCTTGGATTTTTCCAAGCGACTTTGGAATTGTCCAAGTGACTTTTCTTTTCAACTCTTGCACAAAAACTTCTAGCTGAATCGCACTTGAGCACCTTGGGGCTTAGGAAGTTTTGTGGCTAGTAGATTGGAAGAGTAAGGCTCTTGACTATATAGGCTATGTAAGAGAAGAAGAATAGAAGAGTGGATAGTTTCAAATGAGAGAAACCAAGGCCTATTTATAGGGTTCGGGACAAGCAGAATTCGGCCAGAATTCGGTATGGATAATTCAAATTTTTGGCCGTTGGACAGCTGGTAGCAAGCAGGCCCTAAAAATCAGCTCCTGAAAATCAGGGGACAGAGTTCGGCCCGAACTCTGTGTGGAGGCAGAGTTCGGCCCGAACTCTGTCTCCAGGAGACAGAATTGGTCCATTGGCTTTTGGGCTTTGTGGAGCTTGGGCTTGGTTCAGGAATTGGTCTGTTTTATGGTAGAGCGTTGGAGAGATATGCTAGGGGTTGAGATGACTCAGTGCGACTCAACGTACACATTCTCCTAGACTCAATAAATTGAAGATTACAGACTTAGAACAAGTAGGAAAACCAAGAGCCCTTTGATGATGCCTTTCTTCTGATATTTGAGCAGCCCTGAAGACATCTTTTTCCCTGACAGCAGTCGTCCGAAGATAAACAGATCTGAAAATCTGAATACCTTTCGGGGGCTTCGCCCCCGAACCCCCGACGGGGGGCGCTGCCCCCTCGACCCCTGTCCGCTGACCGGGCAGCGGAACCCCCGATGCGAGGCCCCGGATAGGTCGCTAGGCGGTTCGGAGAAATCTTTTTGTATGACGCCGTCTTCGCTCCATCATTAATTCTTCATTGCCTATGTCCTGTTTAATCATGTTTGATCATGCTTACTGCATGTCTACAAATACATGTTAGGCCAGCAAAATATGTTGCAGTACGATACAAGCATAGCAATATAATATGGGACAATTAGGACATTGCTAAGTTTAAGTAACAACATGATAGCATGTTAGGCCAACAAAGTATGTTGCAGTACGATACAAGCATAGCAGTATAATATAGGACAATTAGGACAATGCTAAGTTTAAGTAGCAACATGATAGTGAGTATATGAATATTAGTGACATCATTATGTTAAACTTAACTGATTAGCCATATTCAAAAACACAATGTAATCATTGGGCCAACAAGATGAACTTCTCAAGAACACCAAAACTTCAATCTTTCATATCTTGACCAATTCAAAACCAAATCTAGATTTTCAAAGTTCTAACTTGTGTAAAATTGAATTCTCTTCCACATAGAAGCATCAAAACAAGCAAAAATCGAAGTTTGATAGATCAAAACCAAGAATTTCTGAAAATATTAAAACTTAGATCTAGAACAATGGAGACTCCAAATCACAAAATGCCAAGTTCTAATGTTGTTCCAAATCATCTAATTAAGCTAATTGACAAATAAAAATAGGTCCTCATGTGGTGGCAAGATGCACTTGCCTATGGGTGGAGTGTTGTATGGAGGAAGGAAGAAGAAGATGGAGGAAAAATAAATGAAGTAAAGAGGAGAGAGAAAAGTTAGGTAGGATTAAATGAGGGTGGGTTGTGGTGGAATGAGGGAAGAGTATAGGCTAAGGTGTTCCAATGCATATTAAACCAAACCAAACCAATCCTACTCCACAAAATAAAACCAAGCCATGTCAAAGTCCATTTTACGAGAAAACCCAAAATTCCACAAGTCAAGAAAAATAAAATATATGCCAAAATCCAACTACGAGCATGAATACGAAATACGGGAAACGGGGGTGACACCAACTGATATCAGTTTCCATTGGTCGAATACCCATGTACTTCCATACAATTTTACTAATCAAGTTAACCATTTCTAACCCTATGCACAGTCAGTCACCTGTTTTAGAAACCTATACATAGTTAAAGACCCATTTCTAACCCTATACACAGTCAGTCAGTCACCTGTTTTAGAAATCTATGCACAGTCAGTCACCTGTTTTAGAAACCTATACATAGTTAGAAACCTATACATAGTTAAAAACCCTATGCAAACAAAAAGACTATGGTCCGCATCAATCTCATCTCTTTTTGGGTTGGGATCTTAAGTGGCCTAGTCATGCTGCATATTATTTAGTCACGATTGGTTCGCAAAATCAAAGTAAAAGTCATTCATATTTTGGAATTTGAATATCAAACGAGACTTTTATGGAAATAGCAATCATAACAAAATATTTATGCTTTGTTTTGAGATTGATGTAACATTTTTTTCTTTCTTTTTAAACTCTCTTCCGGGCCTCGTTTGGTTCGCGTAATGGAAAAGAAAGAAAATCAATTCCTCGACATTTTATTTCTTTTAAAAAATTACAATTTTTATTGATTTTTTTTATTTAAAAATGTCAATGAATTTGAAAAGAAAAGTGTGCTTCAATTTGGAAAAGTGATTCCTTACTTGAATGGTTGTAATTACTTTCCTCCCTAATTTTTTTCCATTGAAAATTATTTTTCTTTACTCCTCAATTCTTTTGACACCCAAACATAGAAAATTAATTATTTTTCTTTTCCAATCCGATAATTCGACAAACCAAACGAGAAAAGTAAACCTAACTCAATATTGTTGTTGATTTTCCCTACAAGTCTACACTCAACATGCTGTCAAACATCGCCGGTGGACGTGTGTGTGTGTCCGTGTGTGTCTGTGTGTGTGTGTGTCCGTGTGTGTACGTGCGTGTCTGTGTGTGTGTGTGTGTGTGTCCGTGTGCGTGTGTGTGTCCGTGGGAGGAGGAGGAGGAGGAGGAGGGAGAGGAGTTAGGTTAGGGTTTATACCTGAGGAAGAGGAGGAGTAGCTCGGATTGGGGGAGGAGGAGCTCGACGTGAGGGGGGTAGGGGTCGCCGGAGGTGGCAGGAGTCGCCGGAGGGGAGAGTGTAACGACCCGCTCCACCCTAGCGGAACGCCGATTCAAACGGCAAGTGCAACGACTCAAACGAGCCGTCGACCCGAAGAGTTGGCATCGACCTGATGAAGAATCGATGCAAGGCTTACATTGGCCCGTCAAGATGAATCCAGACTTAGACTCTCAAAGGCGCACTCGGAGTATCGCTCGGCCGATGCGAACATCGCTAAGGTGGGTGGCTCCGATGAACCCATCTTTGCTTAGCCTAGACACATAACAATACGGACACTATTGCTAGAATCACTAGGCGATAACACCGCGCATGCTAATAAATGAATGACTCAACGCACCTAGCTAAGGGAATAATCCCATCTTGCATGCTTGTATAGAATATGGAAAGGAACATGGAAAAATGTGAGAACTCTCGCACCGCGCTCCACGCTCGTGCTAAGGCACAAGCTTATATTCAAGTCCCTTACGCGTTCAACAATGAAACAATGAATGAGTTACAACAATGAAACAGAAGACTATCGACATAGTCGTTCCGAGTAGAGTATAGCAACATTGGAAGACTTCGGGACCGATGGGTCGCCAAGGCGACTCCCGCACGGGGAGTTGCATAATGTATGAATGAATGAATGAATGAATGAATACGTGAAAAATGAATGAATGAACGAACAAGTGAAAGAAAGAAATGAAAGAGTGAATAAAAGATAAGACATGAAAGACGTTAGCGACAGGTATGACGGGCGCATGCAACGGGGCTCGCTACCCGCGCTGCACGGACGCCAACCTGGTTGATAACGCATTATGGCTCAAAGACAGCCAATATGTTAAATGACAAGTCAATACGAAATGGTCGTAGACAAACGGCACGGGCGATGGGGGGGAATACCGTGACCGTCATGAGGAAGGATTCTGCGGCACGGGCGATGGAGGGGGATACCGTGGCCGGCCTAGACGGAATCAGACATGGGGCTTATGGGCTACCGTGAGTGGGGGCTCGACCACTCAAGGAGACGTAAGGCCAGGCATTTCAAGAGACTATCAAGGTGTACCAGCCATCACGCTTTGATAGGTAAGAATGCCCACATGATATGTCCAAAATGGCTTGTGATGCCAGCGACCCATGCATGTAGATTAAGTGGACTTTGCTGGTGGCAATCTACGTACAAGTCCTTGCATTGAAACAAGTAATCCAAGTTAACTAAATGAAATGCCTCCTGAACATGCTTGAAATGTAACGTCCTAAACATGCTGGAATATAACATCCTGTACATGCTTGAAACGTAACACTCTGAACATGCTTAAAATGTAACACTCTGAACATGCCTACGACGTGCTAGAACATGCCTACGACGTGCTAGAACCTGAGGCAGGGACATGCCCCTAACATTGAATGTTTACATGAATCACGTTAAGTTACTACTTGTGAATTGTTGACTAACTTGGTTTACTCTGGACAGGGAAGGCCGGAACGGTAAGTATGGGTAAGTCGTGCATGTATTTTCATGCGACACTTGAATTCGGCAACACGAAATAGGTTACAAAATATGCCATGAAACTGATTCTAAGGCAAGATTAGAAAGACAATGAATGATAGACGGTGCACAAAAGTAAATGGAACGTGTTTGGCAATAATAGCATTGTGGGCGAGCTAGCCTCCCCACCAGTGCATAACAATGTACTGATAACCCCACAGTCTGCTTGCAGAATGCAGGAGACGTCGCCGGGTGCGGAGCTTTCCTCGAACGTGCTAAG
Source organism: Iris pallida (assembly GCA_029216955.1). Classification (NCBI taxonomy): domain Eukaryota; kingdom Viridiplantae; phylum Streptophyta; class Magnoliopsida; order Asparagales; family Iridaceae; genus Iris; species Iris pallida. The sequence continues at coordinate 7,184,146 of JANAVB010039816.1, read as the reverse complement.
GCGCAGAGCTATCTCTGAAGCCTTGGAGCGTTGTAAGAAGCTGAAGCACCCTATAGAGGACATAATGTATCGGAACATCGCCATGTATCATTCCATCTTGTAAGCCACTTGGCACGCCTTTTATGTTTCAGAGAGAGAGCGTGAGCGATTTGTAATATTGGCCTAGCGCCGCTTGTAAACTTCTTGAATATCAATAAAGAGTTTGAATTCGCTTTAATTTGTGTTCATTTACTTTCCGCTGCAATGGGGATACTCTGTGCGACTCTGTGGCCTAGCTCAAATCGGCCGTTTCTGGACTTGGCCTTGCACGGGCGCAACCTAGGCCCGTGCGGCATCACGCCTTAGCGAGGACGATCGCTTCTACGGGAGCGGGGCATGACAGATTGGTATCTGAGCACGGCTTTACGTCCTTGGACTTCACGTCGATTTCTCAGTTTTGAAAGCTCGTCGTTGGAAAAAGAAGTGTACGCTCTCTCTCATTGTGTCTTGGAATGTTCCATACAATAAGTCTAATATTTTCAAAAGCTCGTTCAGGCGTTTAATCGAATGCATCGGTAGGCCTTTGTGCCGAACGGTGTCAACTTGTCTTGAATAAAAACACGTGTTAAAGTTAACATGTCGCGTGCATGCCTAACTAGTCCTACGATGACCCTAGCAATTGAGCGTGCAAACTCGGAATATAGTCCGCACGAGATGGTTATGCGGCACAACTTAGTCCGCGTGTCGTACACCTCGACTTTTGGTGCAATCGAGTTGCGAGCGATATCAAGTATCGCTCAGTCGGGAACGAAGCTACACTTAGAGTGTATATCGATAGGAACGCTATCGAGTTCACACTTAGGCGTGCACGGAAGATTGATCTAGACTGTGAGGAACGGGCAAACGCACGATTGAACATGTCGATTGGGAATCGAATGATCTTTTGAGGATTGATAGAATGACTTAAACCCGAGTGGTGTATGTGATAGGTCCGGAGAAGGATAAGAATGGGTGTCGACGATTAGTCGAGTGGCTCGAACCCTGAGTGGTGTATGGACGTTATAGAAATTGTTCGAGCAAGACTAAAGGATTTATGGATAGAACGAGTATGTCGGCAAGCGATGGTATCGCGCAAAGCCTTAGAACGCGTCACGCTTAGTTGGTCGTGACTTCGAATGTCCCGAACGAAATGTCGTTCAGACAACTTGTCAATGGGCAACGCAAGAGAAAATGACTCGAAATGATGAATGAAGATGTGTGTCTTGATCGAAGAAGCTAGAGGATAGCACTTGTGATTTCGGATTGGGTCAAATGAAATGTGACTTGAGTTTGGAGAACGATATTGAAACTAGCTCGAGGAATAACGATCGAACTTGATCTTGGATTGAATCGAATGGAATTGTGGTATATCCAGTTCGAACAATAGCATTAGTCGTACGACTCGAAATTGGTTGCAAAGGAAGATCGTCAGATTACGCATATCGTCATGGTATTGTGGCGTATCAAAGATCGATATACGATAACTCGGGGGTACTCTGACTCGACGAATTACGATCGTGCAAATGTCATTGTCCTGACGGATGCTATACTTGGGATATTGAAACGTGTCGAGAGAAATATAGACGTGGCTCGAGGATTTCTTGTTGAATGAATGACGATCGGACTATCGAATAGAGATCTTGACTTGGATGGAAATGAGATGTTGGATTTGCTTCGTCGATAACCACAACTTGACGTTCTTGTCTTATGCGAGCGCAACTCCAGCCTCGCACATGCGTCGCGCCGATTAGGGCGATCACTCCGCGTGAGCGCTGGTATGGTAATTCATACAACGGGGGTGATTGAACTAGCATGGCGTGGCAATTTGTATGTTTCGACTTGTGGTTTGACGCGAAGGTGGACTTGAGAATGACTGAGTGTGCTTGAATGATTGAGCTTGAGGATTGCGTAGGTCCAATCCGCGTATCGAGAATGAATTAGTCTAGATGCAAGCATGAGTTACGCCCCGATGAGAATAATTATTCTGCGGGAGCGTTGCATGGTGATTCATGAACCACTGTGGATAATCAGACTCGCGTGAGATTGGGGCGCAACGTATTGTCAAAAGCTAGACGACCTCGTGATCGAATACATGAATTGGTTAGAATTGGTGAATTAAATGGAATCGAATATGTGTAGCGAATGCATTGATACGAATAGGTGATCGTGCTCGATGTTTAGAAATCTGAGTGACGCAAGCTTGGGTAGAAAACCCCATACTACCGACTATGGTTTGACCCTAGGATTGAGGTCAGTGTTGGCATTATTGTTGGGGTACTATGATTCTAATCCTGACATTGACTTAGCCTTGAGAAATGGCCTAGCGGTTAGGCGAGATGCCCTGTTTCATGTGTTTGCAATCAAAAGATTGATCTTGAGGATTGACATGGATGGATTGAATGATGCAAGAATAGGAAATCCTACTCACGAGATTCGGCTGACATGCATATATTTCAGGGACACCTGAGTATGTGCACGATGCGACTCGAGTGAGAATGACGAATTCTCTATCATACGGCTTGGCTGAATGCATGTATTTTGGGGACGCCTGGAATGCGTGCACGATCCAGCCAAGTGATACGTTGAGTTCAAGCATGACTTGAGGAATGGAATAGTGTCGAGAACTTAAAATTGTGTTAAAAGAAAGGAATGATACTAGTACGAGCGTGGCTCGGAATCAAAGAAACGTGTAGGCAGAGTGTGTGTGAACGACGATGAGATTAGCCCTAAACAAGTGAATGGTATGGAATCGATATCATGCAAGTAAAAGTTGGTATAACGAATTGGACCATTAATAGGAAGATATACTCGATGATAGTGCAATACTTGATCTTGAATCAGACGAAAATTACTTAGACTTGGTCGCCCCCGCTAAGAAGAAATCATACTGATTTCGTGGACAAGAACGCTTGAAAAACGAATCGGGTCATCTCGATGACCGAGATAAACGAAAGTGAGTTTGCCTCAGCCCACGACCCGCGCATTTGACGAATTACAACGTGCCTCGTACGACCATTTCAGTCCCATGACACGAAGAAATAGCAACCAAGACGAAGAAACACTTGAATTGAATAAGTACCATCAACTCTAAAATGAATGAAAAGTTATTCAATAAAATTGACCAAAACGTATGCGACAAGGAACTTAGAAATGTATCAAGTATAGTTCGATGCCATCGAGCGATAAAGCCATTCGATAGAAATTGTCTAAGATACGTACACGACATGGGTTAAGGAACGGTAGGGTGACCTGCACTCAGGAAGTCTCGAGGACGAGACTTATTTTGAGTGGTGTATTATGTAACGACCCGCTCCGCCCTAGCGGAACGCCGATTCAAACGGCAAGTGCAACAACTCAAACGAGCCGTCGACCCGAAGAGTTGGCATCGACCTGATGAAGAATCGATGCAAGGCTTACATTGGCCCATCAAGATGAATCCAGACTTAGACTCTCAAAGGCTCGCTCGGAGTATCGCTCGGCCGATGCGAATATCGCTAAGGTGGGTGGCTCTGATGAACCGGTCTTTGCTTAGCCTAGACACATAACAATACGGAAACTATTGCTAGAATCGCTAGGCGATAACACCGCGCATGCTAATAAATGAATGACTCAACGCACCTAGCTAAGGGAATAATCCTATCTTGCATGCTTGTATAGAATATGGAAAGGAACATGAAAAAATGTGAGAACTCTCGCACCGCGCTCTACGCTCGTGCTAAGGCACAAGCTTATGTTCAAGTCCCTTACGCGTTCAATAATGAAACAATGAATGAGTTACAACAATGAAATGGAAGACTATCGACATAGTCGTTCCAAGTAGAGTATAGCAACATTGAAAGACTTCAGAACCGATGGGTCGCCAAGGCGACTCCCGTACGGGGAGTTGCATAATGTATGAATGAATGAATGAATACGTAAAAAATGAATGAATGAACGAACAAGTAAAAGAAAGAAATAAAAGACTGAATAAAAGATAAGACATGAAAGACGTTAGCGACAGGTATGACGGGCACATGCAACGGGGCTCGCTACCCGCGCTGCACGGACGCCAACCTGGTCGATAACGCATTATGGCTCAAAGACAGCCGATATGTTAAATGACAAGTCAATACGAAATGGTCGTGGACAAACGGCACGGGCGATGGGGGAAATACCGTGACCGTCATGAGGAAGGATTCTGCGGCACGGGTGTCACGACCCGCACCCGGTTTCGGATACGAAACGTGTCCAAGCCAGCCTACGCCGCAGAGTCGGCGGTAGAACGCTGTCAAGCCCGCAAGAAAATAAATGCTCAAAAATAAACATTTGCTGCTCATTCACATTTCTAATTTATTACAACATTTACAACATTTAAAATTTAAAGAAAATATAAGACTTTATAATTAATGAAAATGATACAACTGTTTTCTATTTCTAGGTCATCTTCAGCATACCCAAGTCTTCCCCAGTGCTAAGAGTGATAGCGGCTAAACCTGAAAATGTTGGTTATCCAGTCAGGATTGGAACAAATACACAAACCGACGGCAATGCAAAACACAATAGAATTAACAAGACATGAAAATAGCATATGAGATATAAAAGCTGTAAGAAAACTGATGACATAGCACGATAGAAAAGTAAACAAGGAAAAACTAATAAAAGACATCTATCTAGGTGGTGTAAAATATCATTTTCGACATGTGAACGGCTAGGGGATAAAATCAGGCTCACTGCACGTGTCGTGCGCAGCGGCTAGCATTCACGAGAGACACTAGGATAATTCTGGGTAGTCCACATGTCTACTAAGATATTTCCCCTCCCGACTACTCCGTGTGACGAGCGTGTCAACAAGCAGCAAGATATATGTATAGACATGAAATGAAAAGACCACTATGAATCGAAAGCAATCAGAAAGTGCACTTGCCTGGAGTCCTGAGCTGCGGGTATGAGTCGAGCACTGAGTCAAAGTCCACAGAACCTATATTATGAGTTAATATCAATACATGAGTTTAAGTTAAACTAAGTCCATCTTTTAAATATTGTAAGCTTCCCTATATGTTTAGTAGGTTTAAGGGTTTGGACTGTCTTCTGAGTTCAATTATCCTCTCGAACCTTGCCTTCATCTACTCAAGCTTTATAGGTATCTAGGAAGCACTACCCTTGATACAGTATGGCCGTAGCACTCTACCTTAACATTACCTCTCATTACCCCAAACATGGTCTCACATCCCATTAGCTACCTACCCATGACTTGAGATTTGAAATTGGGGATAGGCTAAAGCTGGTACAAGGGACTATAGGCTGGGCTCTAAATACCCAATTGAACAGTAGGAATGACCAATGTGAAGGCTAACCTTTATTTGTAAAGGCTGATACCGGAGAATAAAATGAGATGGTAAGATGAGTCAAATGAAGGGTAACATCAGTGAAGGATATAACCTAACACAGGCCTCACACACCCACACCTGATTCATCACTCTGTAGATTCCTACACACACTGGTTTGTTATTTAAGACACTGCTGCTGTCAGTAGCATCTGCAGGTTGCCCACCTATACACCCATACTTCCCTCTGAATAATAACCAACTCACAACTGCAACTTTGCATTTAACTTGCTGCAATTATGCAGTTTAATATACAGATTTGAACCTCCCACATAAGGGTCTCTATGGTCACATATATATATGTATATATATCCTTGTTCACAACTGCATATGACTGATGCATATGGTGATATTCAAGACTAATGTCTATTACAGGAACTGCAAGCCAACTGCTGCACAGGTATGTACATAATACACACACCCATGGCACCTATCCATGGCTGCACACCTATCCAGTGCTGATGTTACAACAGTAAAATTTCCTGCCAATTTACAGAGAGTGACACCTATTTCATTCATTGATATATAGGTTCACTAGTGACTCCTCTTGGGTTCAGTCTATTCGTGCTATTTCTTACACTATGTGTATACCCTCCATATCAGTCTATGAACCAAATGTCCCAAAACCCCACAATGTGAACTAGTTCACTAATGTCAGCTTGGTAAAACAAATATCAGTCAATAAACTGATACTAAGCACTCATTGGGTACACTCCTTTACCTTATTGTACAACCTTCCTCCTTCCAAATAGCCAGATCATTGGCCACTGATCACTAGTGCAGTAGCGCAGAACACAGTTTCCTGTAGAGTGACTGAACCCTAAGTATGGACTGCTACTGGCGTGGGAAGAAGTCTGAGCAGTAGTTGAAGCTCCTAGTGAAAACAAGGGTTTATACCTGCACATATGCAAAGTTAACCAATCGTACACTTGACTGAACCCCCATCCCCCCCTTTACTGATATAGAACACCCATTCCCAAGCAATACCCATCCTTATTCATCTTGACATATATATGTGTAAGATACTTTTAAGTGCATATAGAGACTTACCATTGCACAGGTATGGGCATTTCCAACATGGATTACTCTTATTGCTATGAGTGGGAAAATACACAACTGTAATTTGTAACTGATGTGTGAGTTCCTCCCCTGACCATCACAGGACAGGTTTCCATTTGGTTAAACTACTATTTGTAGTTGTATAACCATGCATAGTGTACCCAGGTCCTTCTAGGCTTGGTCATAGCTAATCTCCTTAACAGTACATGGACTGTACCTGTACTAGTTATCAGGTTTAGTCCTGGTACCCGTATGCCTATGCAAACCACTGTAAGGCCCTTGTTTTATGCATACAACCACTAGTTGGCATCCTCCTTTATACCTAGAAAATGTAAGATGATGAAGGGACTATGGAAAGGAAGTATCAGCAAACAACAAGGAAATCAATAAGCTGGGGCTTCCTTCAGAAACCAAAAGCAACTCGCAATCAAACTTCAAGGTATCACATGAAGGATACCAAGTTGCCTGAAAATACTTGTGATATCAGTACTCACTAAATCACTCACCTTCTCTCTTTCTCTTTAAACCACATTACTATTGTGAAGCTCTCGCATGACTCACACCCGACTTTAATTACTGATGGAAGAGAGTTGGGGTGACCATGATGGCCATCAGCAACTGGCTTCGAGAATTTGTCTCGCCATCGTTAAGGTGGGGTTTTATCCCTGGTCACCCTGATTTCCTTCTTAAATAGATATTTGTGTAGAAAGCAAAATAAAGAGAGGTTTCCTTACAATTGATTCATCATAAAACCAACACTACACAGATTCCACAATTAGCCTTGCCTGTCAGTTTACCTGCTGGTGTATCCTAGGATCGACAATGACTGCAGAGGTTTAGCCTCCACATTGCTGAATACTAAGGGTAATCCCCAATTCTGTGCTAATCCTCTGCTACCTAAGATCATTACTTAGTATTTTGGATACCTGGTAACCTGCATTACCTATCATGATACTTGATTGTTTCATTTATCATGTTGTTCATGGACTGAACTGGCATGCTTGTGCATATAAAGTTACCAGTTGACATTCCAGTTATCCTATGTATACCCTGCACTCGTAATGTCTGACACACCCCATGTCGATTTGGCACTCTGAATATACATACATACTACCCTTGTGTTAACTGACACCTCAAGCTAAATCTATCTAGTGCAAGATAGTAATTAGTCTAACTGATACGACTCGATACCACGAGTGGGTCTGACCAAAACCGCTCTAAGGACACCTGATGCCACGTGATGCATTTATGTATGCCTACCCCCCGTGTTACACCTGGTACATGAGCCTATGGTCTACCAAACGTCCTCTAGCAAAATTCTTCCTATACTACAGGTTGGTATCTGATGGGTACGACTCTGGAAACAGGACAAGTGTCCTGTCGACTCCAGGAACTCTGTTCCCATATCATGGGCTGATTGAACCCCTCCTCGACATTAAAGCGAGTACCTACGTGGTAGTTTAACTAGATTCTTGATTTAGTATAGAAACGGGGGTTTAAGGATTGATAGCAAGGTACCTGACAGCGAGGAGTTGGAGGCTCTACTCTGGGATTCCTGGCGGCCAACTCTACGAGCAAGGAGACGAGGATAAGTAGGGTTTTTTTAGAGGAAGGCAGGGTCGACTACTTCTCTCCTTTTATACTTGAATTTCCTGATAGGATTGAATCTCCTCACATGGATTGAGAGAGTCGAAATCCTAATTTGAAACCACACGAAATCGAATTTGAATTGGTGCTGCTTATCTCATTAGCCGTTTAAAATCTAAGCTTAAAATATAGGTTTTGCACTTTAGTCCCTCATAACAGTGTTTAATTGGAAGAACTCCCCTTCCTTCTCTTTTTGTACAAACAAAATAATATTTATGCTACATAAATACCTAATTGTTTAATAACATTATACTTTAAATAATAGTTCAGCAAAATAATAATAATAACATGGGAATTTCGGGTCAAGGGCTCACAAATCTACCCTCCTTAAAATAATTTTGTCCTCGAAATTCTAATCCATAACTATTCCTTAAGATTCAATAAGCAGTCTACCTGAACCTTAATATCCTTAAAATTTTATTTCTCAAAAAATGGTTTGTATTCTTCTCCTAGCCATGTAGCCTCCAGGACTTCTACCCACCTTAGAAGCTAAGGCACAGTATTTGTTGGAGGCTCACAACACTTGGTCTCTTGAGAATAGGTAGTCTCCTAGGTTAGCATTTGATCAAGGGAAAGATCTGAATCATTCTCGGTCTCCAATGACTTGAAGATTAGGATAGTAGGTTTTAGGGTCGAAGGGAGAACGAGTAACTCAAGGTAAAGTTTCAGTCACAGGGCTGGCCGATGGTAGCTACACTGGCGTATACCACTATCGTAGCCATAGGAATACTCTGTATCTATCTATCAATTACGAGCTTTCGTCTTTCCAATCGATGAAAGACAAAACAATAAAGAGTTCAAGAGAGATGTCACTGAATACAATTACGTGATTCAAAGGCGAATGTATAATTCAATAGGAATTGTCAAAACAGTCGTGGATGAGATCCTAGAGACATCTACATCTCAATCCACGTAAGGAAATTAGAAGAAAAGCGAACCAAATGCATCATGGTTGATCAGACCGTAATACAATGATTCTGATTAGACGATATGTTAGCGGGCGTCCCCAATAAACATATGTCTCGAATCAAGCTCGATAAAGAGTAAGCTTGCAAAAATAGGCTGTAATAGCAGCGTTGGTCAAGATAATCAAAATATAAGTACGCAAGATTTTTGGGAAGGAGGCACAAGAAGTTCTAGTTTTGTGAGAATCAAAATCTAACTTGAGATTCGTACACGAATAAAAGAATCAGAAATTATAAACTAACACCTTACAGCAAAAGAGAATTTAAACTAGACAATTCTAACTTATGGTATAAGATTTATATCTAATAAAGCAACAGAAAATTAAACAGTTTATCAAAATTAACGTCTTAATTCTAGGCAAGTCTAACATACCAAGCAAATAGTATATCCACATTGGATCACATTGTCATATCAATAGTAATAATGTGTCTATAAAGATCTGGCAAGCAATCTAAATTTAACAACTTGTATCCAAATTGTATGACCTAACAGACAATCTTAACTACCCAACGGTCAATTTGAACAAGGGACTCCTAGTCCTAGTCATTCTCTTAAATCGTTTCAATCCTAGTTGTGAATGAGCATTTCCTGGGTGCAGGCTCGCAGCAGTACGACTAATATGGTACTACCGCGAGTTCGCAATCTTTTGCGAAAACTGACCTGCATGGGCTACCACAAAAACTTGTCACGACCCGCACCCGGTTTTCGGATACGAAACGTGTCCAAGCCAGCCTACGCCGCAGAGTCGGCGGTAGAACGTTGTCAAGCCCGCAAGAAAATAAATGCTCAAAAATAAACATTTGCTGCTCATTCACATTTCTAATTTATTATAACATTTACAACATTTAAAATTTAAAGAAAATATAAGACTTTACAATTAATGAAAATGATACAACTGTTTTCTATTTCTAGGTCATCTTCAGCATACCCAAGTCTTCCCCAGTGCTAAGAGTGATAGCGGCTAAACCTGAAAATGTTGGTTATCCAGTCAGGATTAGAACAAGTACACAAACCGACGGCAATGCAAAACACAATAGAATTAACAAGACATGAAAATAGCATATGAGATATAAAAGCTGTAAGAAAACTGATGACATAGCATGATAGAAAAGTAAACAAGGAAAAACTAATAAAAGACATCTATCTAGGTGGTGTAAAATATCATTTTCGACATGTGAACGGCTAGGGGGTAAAATCAGGCTCACTGCACGTGTCGTGCGCAGCGGCTAGCATTCACGAGAGACACTGGGATAATTCTGGGTAGTCCACATGTCTACCAAGATATTTCCCCTCCCGACTACTCCGTGTGACGAGCGTGTCAACAAGCAGCAAGATATATGTATAGACATGAAATGAAAAGACTACTATGAATCGAAAGCAATCAGAAAGTGCACTTGCCTGGAGTCCTGAGCTGAGTCGAGCACTGAGTCAAAGTCCACAGAACCTATATTATGAGTTAATATCAATACATGAGTTTAAGTTAAACTAAGTCCATCTTTTAAATATTGTAAGCTTCCCTATATGTTTAGTAGGTTTAAGGGTTTGGACTGTCTTCTGAGTTTAATTATCCTCTCGAACCTTGCCTTCATCTACTCAAGCTTTATAGGTATCTAGGAAGCACTACCCTTGATGCAGTATGGCCGTAGCACTCTACCTTAACATTACCTCTCATTACCCCAAACATGGTCTCACATCCCATTAGCTACCTACCCATGACTTGAGATTTGAAATTGGGGATAGGCTAAAGCTGGTACAAGGGACTATGGGCTGGGCTCTAAATACCCAATTGAACAGTAGGAATGACCAATGTGAAGGCTAACCTTTATTTGTAAAGGCTGATACCGGAGAATAAAATGAGATGGTAAGATGAGTCAAATGAAGGGTAACATCAGTGAAGGATATAACCTAACACAGGCCTCACACACCCACACCTGATTCATCACTCTGTAGATTCCTACACACACTGGTTTGTTGTTTAAGACACTGCTGCTGTCAGTAGCATCTGCAGGTTGCCCACCTATACACCCATACTTCCCTCTGAATAATAACCAACTCACAACTGCAACTTTGCATTTAACTTGCTGTAATTATGCAGTTTAATATACAGATTTGAACCTCCCACATAAGGGTCTCTATGGTCACATATATATATGTATATATATCCTTGTTTACAACTGCATATGACTGATGCATATGGTGATATTCAAGACTAATGTCTATTGCAGGAACTGCAAGCCAACTGCTGCACAGGTATGTACATAATACACACACCCATGGCACCTATCCATGGCTGCACACCTATTCAGTGCTGATGTTACAACAGTAAAATTTCCTGCCAATTTACAGAGAGTGACACCTATTTCATTCATTGATATATAGGTTCACTAGTGACTCCTCTTGGGTTCAGTCTATTCGTGCTATTTCTTACACTATGTGTATACCCTCCATATCAGTCTATGAACCAAATGTCCCAAAACCCCACAATGTGAACTAGTTCACTAATGTCAGCTTGGTAAAACAAATATCAGTCAATAAACTGATACTAAGCACTCATTGGGTACACTCCTTTACCTTATTGTACAACCTTCCTCCTTCCAAATAGCCAGATCATTGGCCACTGATCACTAGTGCAGTAGCGCAGAACACAGTTTCCTGTAGAGTGACTGAACCCTACGTATGGACTGCTACTGGCGTGGGAAGAAGTCTGAGCAGTAGTTGAAGCTCCTAGTGAAAACAAGGGTTTATACCTGCACATATGCAAAGTTAACCAATCGTACACTTGACTGAACCCCCATCCCCCCCTTTACTGATATAGAACACCCATTCCCAAGCAATACCCATCCTTATTCATCTTGACATATATATGTGTAAGATACTTTTAAGTGCATATAGAGACTTACCATTGCACAGGTATGGGCATTTCCAACATAGATTACTCTTATTGCTATGAGTGGGAAAATACACAACTGTAATTTGTAACTGATGTGTGAGTTCCTCCCCTGACCATCACAGGACAGGTTTCCATTTGGTTAAACTACTATTTGTAGTTGTATAACCATGCATAGGGTACCCAGGTCCTTCTAGGCTTGGTCATAGCTAATCTCCTTAACAGTACATGGACTGTACCTGTACTAGTTATCAGGTTTAGTCCTGGTACCCGTATGCCTATGCAAACCACTGCAAGGCCCTTGTTTTATGCATACAACCACTAGTTGGCATCCTCCTTTATACCTAGAAAATGTAAGATGATGAAGGGACTATGGAAAGGAAGTATCAGCAAACAACAAGGAAATCAATAAGCTGGGGCTTCCTTCAGAAACCAAAAGCAACTCGCAATCAAACTTCAAGGTATCACATGAAGGATACCAAGTTGCCTGAAAATACTTGTGATATCAGTACTCACTAAATCACTCACCTTCTCTCTTTCTTTTTAAACCACATTACTATTGTGAAGCTCTCGCATGACTCACACCCGACTTTAATTACAGATGGAAGAGAGTTGGGGTGACCATGATGGCCATCAGCAACTGGCTTCGAGAATTTGTCTCGCCATCGTTAAGGTGGGGTTTTATCCCTGGTCACCCTGATTTCCTTCTTAAATAGATATTTGTGTAGAAAGCAAAATAAAGAGAGGTTTCCTTACAATTGATTCATCATAAAACCAACACTACACAGATTCCACAATTAGCCTTGCCTGTCAGTTTACCTGCTGGTGTATCCTAGGATCGACAATGACTGCAGAGGTTTAGCCTCCACATTGCTGAATACTAAGGGTAATCCCCAATTCTGTGCTAATCCTCTGCTACCTAAGATCATTACTTAGTATTTTGGATACCTGGTAACCTGCATTACCTATCATGATACTTGATTGTTTCATTTATCAGGTTGTTCATGGACTGAACTGGCATGCTTGTGCATATAAAGTTACCAGTTGACATTCCAGTTATCCTATGTATACCCTGCACTCGTAATGTCTGACACACCCCATGTCGATTTGGCACTCTGAATATACATACATACTACCCTTGTGTTAACTGACACCTCAAGCTAAATCTATCTAGTGCAAGATAGTAATTAGTCTAACTGATACGACTCGATACCACGAGTGGGTCTGACCAAAACCGCTCTAAGGACACCTGATGCCACGTGATGCATTTATGTATGCCTACCCCCCGTATTACACCTGGTACATGAGCCTATGGTCTACCAAACGTCCTCTAGCAAAATTCTTCCTATACTACAGGTTGGTATCTGATGGGTACGACTCTGGAAACAGGACAAGTGTCCTGTCGACTCCAGGAACTCTGTTCCCATATCATGGGCTGATTGAACCCCTCCTCGACATTAAAGCGAGTACCTACGTGGTAGTTTAACTAGATTCTTGATTTAGTATAGAAATGGGGGTTTAAGGATTGATAGCAAGGTACCTGACAGCGAGGAGTTGGAGGCTCTACTCTGGGATTCCTGGCGGCCAACTCTACGAGCAAGGAGACGAGGATAAGTAGGGTTTTTTTAGAGGAAGGCAGGGTCGACTACTTCTCTCCTTTTATACTTGAATTTCCTGATAGGATTGAATCTCCTCACATGGATTGAGAGAGTCGAAATCCTAATTTGAAACCACACGAAATCGAATTTGAATTGGTGCTGCTTATCTCATTAGCCGTTTAAAATCTAAGCTTAAAATATAGGTTTTGCACTTTAGTCCCTCATAACAGTGTTTAATTGGAAGAACTCCCCTTCCTTCTCTTTTTGTACAAACAAAATAATATTTATGCTACATAAATACCTAATTGTTTAATAACATTATACTTTAAATAATAGTTCAGCAAAATAATAATAATAACATGGGAATTTCGGGTCAAGGGCTCACAACGGGCGACGGGGGGAGGAGGATACCGTGGCCGGCCTAGGCGAAATCAGACATGGGGCTTACGGGCTGCCTTAAGTGGGGGCTCGGCCACTCAAGGAGACGTAAGGCCAGGCATTTCAAGAGACTATCAAGGTGTACCAGCCATAACGCTTCGATAGGTGAGAATGCCCACATGATATGTCCAAAATGGCTTGTGATGCCAGCGACCCATGCATGTAGATTAAGTGGACTTTGCTGGTGGCAATCCACGTGCAAGTCCTTGCATTGAAACAAGTAATCCAAGTTAACTAAATGAAGTACCTCCTGAACATGCTTGAAATGTAACGTCCTGAACATGCTGGAATATAACATCCTGTACATGCATGAAACGTAACACTCTGAACATGCCTGAAATGTAACACTCTGAACATGCCTACGACGTGCTAGAACATACCTACGACGTACTAGAACCTGAGACAGGGACACGCCCCTAACATTGAATGTTTACATGAATTACGTTAAGTTACTACTTGTGAATTGTTGACTAACTTGGTTTACTCTGGACAGGGAAGGCCGGAACGGTAAGTATAGGTAAGTTGTGCATGTATTTTCATGCGACACTTGAATTCGGCAACACGAGATAGGTTACAAAATATGCCATAAAACTGATTCTAAGGCAAGATTAGAAAGACAATGAATGATAGACGGTGCACAAAAGTAAATGGAACGTGTTTGGTAATGATAGCATTGTGGGCGAGCTAGCCTTCCCACCAGTGCATAACAATGTACTGATAACCCCACAGTCTGCTTACAGGATGCAGGAGACGTCGTCGGGTGCAGAACTTTCCTCGAACGTGCTAAGGCGCAGAGCTATCTCTGAAGCCTTGGAGCGTTGCAAGGAGCTGAAGCACCCTATACAGGACATAATGTATCGGAACATCGCCATGTATCATTCCATCTTGTAAGCCACTTGGCACGCCTTTTATGTTTCAGAGAGAGAGCGTGAGCGATTTGTAATATCGGCCTAGCGCCGCTTGTAAACTTCTTAAATATCAATAAAGAGTTTGAATTTGCTTCAATTTGTGTTCGTTTACTTTCCGCTGCAATGGGGACACTCTGTGAGACTCTGTGGCCCAGCTCAAATCGACCGTTTCTGGACTTGGCCTTGCACGGGCGCAACCTAGGCCCGTGCGGCATCACACCTTAGCGAGGACGATCGCTCCTACGGGAGCGGGGCGTGACAGGGAGTCACCGGAGAGGGGAAGAATTTGAGATCAAAATTTCTAATTTTCGAGTGAGGGAAAAAATGAAGCAGCGTGCCCTAAGTAAAAATAGTTAGCGACGTCAATAGTAGATGTCGCTAAACGTCGCAAATATTTTAATATATGGCAAAATATTTTAATATATGGTGACATATTTTAATAATATGTCGCTGAACGTAACGTCGCTATTCAGCGACGTAATATACCTAATGTCGCTGGACGTCGCTATTCAGCGACGTTTTGCGATGTTTGTAGATAGGAGTCGCTATATTACATATCTAGCGACGTAATTTCATTCCGTCGCTAAAATGCGTCGCTAATATAACATATTTTAGTAGTGCATGTGATTAATATACGTCGTTGTTACGTCGCTTAGGTCGTCGCTAGTAGCGACTATTAGCGATGTTTAGAGAAAACGTCGCTAATGAACACAATTTTGCGACGTTAATCGAACGTCGCTAAATATATGTCGCCAATTGAGCAGATTTTAGTAATGTAACATGCGTATTTTTTCATATTTGTTCAACGTGCGTATTTCTTCATATTCTTGTATATTTTAGATGTCGCTAGAAGGTGATCCTCCTCAACCGCCAACTAGTTCTCAAGCCACTAATGATCCACTTCCGAATTCTAGTACGAGGCTTCGTGTCACTAGAAAACCTATGAAGAAGAGAGCTCCGCATTGGGTAGATTTTGAAGAATTTTGTGATGCGAAAGGTCATCAAAAAGCTAGTTGCAAGCACTGTGGCAAGGAATATTATTGTCATAGTAAATTAAATGGGACAAGTAATGTTAAAAATCATTGGAACACATATCCGGTGAACCCAAAAAATCATGATTCTAAACAATCAATACTCAACTTGCAGTCGAATGCTAAAGGAACGGATAAAGTGCTAACTAGTTGGAAATTTAACCAAGACGATGTTAGAAAAGCTTTAAGACGTATGGTCATTGTTGATGAGCTTCCGTTTAGATTTATGGAGTGTGAAGGCTTTAAAGACTTTATGAGTGTTGCTTGTCCAATCTTTCGTATTCCTTCAAGATGGACAGTGGCACGAGATTGTTTTGAGATTTACTCTACCGAAAAGCGTAAATTTAAAACATACTTGAAAGTCTCGAAGCAAATGGCATGCCTTACGATCGACAATGGACATCATTGCAAAAGATCAATTATATGTGTCTTACGGCACATTACATAAATGAAGATTGTGAGTTGAAGAAAAAAAAAACTTTTGTCCAATTTCAAGTCACAAAGGTGAGGCTATCGAAAAAGCGGTAGAGAAGTGCTTGCTTGAGTGGGATATTGATAGAGTATTTACTATCACGGTCGACAATGCTAGTTCTAATGATGTTGCTATCTCTTATCTAAGCAAAAAAATTCAGAATTGGGGCAATAGTATTCTACAATGCAAATTTTTACACATGCGATGTATTGCTCATATCATCAATTTTGTTGTGGTTGACGGCTTAAAATTGATGTCTCCATCGGTTGCTCGTGTTTGGAATGCGGTAAGATATGTGAGACATTCTTCTAGTCGATTTTAAAAATTCAAGGAGTGTGTTGAAGCCGAAAAGATACAGAGCAAGAAGATGTTGTGTCTTGATGTGAGCATTCGTTGGAACTCTACATTTTTTATGTTGGATACGGCGTAAAGGTTTGAAAGTGCCTTTGAGAGGTTCGCCGGGCAAGATCCTTGGTTTAAAGTAGAGCTAGCGGAGAATGGTGGGTATCCTAGTGAGGATGATTGGGCTAATTCAAGAAGATTGTGCACATTCCTAGAACACTTTTATGAACTTACCTTGTGTATCTCGGAATCATTGTATGTTACTTGCAATAATTTCTTTGATGAAATTACCTCTATTGACATTCTCTTGTACACTTCCAAGGAGAGTGTTGACTTTGACTTGTCTTCCATGGCCGCTAAGATGAGAGAAAAGTATCAAAAATATTGGGGGACGTTGAGAAAATGAATATGGTGATATTTATTGCACCGATTCTTGATCCCCGGCATAAGTTGGAGTATATGGAATATGCTCTTGATCATCTCTATGGTCCGGAGAAGAGCGATTCTATGAAAAAGAAAGTGAAAAGTGTTGCATACTCTATGTTTAATGAGTACAAAAACATGAGCACTTCTCAAAGTGGTGGCACAACTACTAGTGAAAGAGTTGAACCTTCTAGTGAAAATCAACCGGCACACCCTTTGCAATTGAAGAAGTTTATGAAAGCCCAATTCAAGAAACATAAAATGGAATTGGGTGGAGGAGATAGTAAATCAGAGTTTGATCGATATCTTTGTAACGCCCCAGTCCCAAAATACTTAGAACTAGGTACGTATCCATGCCAGCTGCATACATACGAAGTATACTCCAATGTATGAAAACCTCGTATGAAAACATAAGCTGTAAAATACAGTAAACCAAGAGTAATCTAATCTCATCCACAAATGAAGAATAAGGGATATCATATAATCAACTGTAATAAGTCTTTATACAATACGTTAGGCGGAGACAAATCTACTACCAACTATGAAAAGAAGTACACAAAAAGAGAAAGAGTTTGGCGAGCGAAGCGAAGACGATCAAAATGCAATCATCCTCGAAGAAATAGTGACGATCATGGCCACAGTTAGAACACCTGTAATATCACAGAAGCACACACCTGGAGAGATAACCAGGTCCTCAGAGGAACGTAACAAGATACAGGAAGAACATGCCACATAACTGAATATATATATATATATATATATATATATATATATATATATATATATATATATATATATATATATATATACTATGTCATAAATCACAAGTATAATAAATAGTCCCACTCATAACAAGATCCAATACCTCATCATCGAAACAGTGGACTACCCCTACAACCAAACAAGGACAAGGGGTAGCACACTATACCACGATGAGATATTGTCCAAAGCTACTAACGGGACGAGGTGATATGACATTTGACGAGGGTTACCTGACCATTCTAATGTGTTTATGCAATAAGAACAAACCTTCAACGCATGGGCACTCTGGCTCAGGAGCAGTAATCTCAGGTATGGCCCTATCAGGATACCAGGGACCTCAAAGCATAACATTCATCGAATGTCAGAGGCCAGCAGTAAATCAGGTATCAGGATCCAGGACCGTATCTCCCGCGGAGATAACCGGCAATAGGGAATTGCATACTTGGCGCATACGTTAAGGAACTGTTCTTCCCATCCAATGTCTAACAGAGTCACATCCATGACTCATATACCTCTACTAACTGCTAAGTCTCCTAACATGCCTCTATTAGCAGTTAGCCCTAATGCATGTGCATGGAGGATCAGCCCACACGCAAGAACCTCTACATGCTACTCATCTCACACATACTCGTGGTACAACTGTGTCAAGGTATATGCGAGACACTACAGAAGGTGGTCCCTCAACTCTAGGTCCATATGCAATCAAAGGATATTAACAAAGTACATCTAATATCACTGAACAGACAGTAAATCAAGAACTGTAAGAACTGAAAATAAATGAACAGTGATATGTAATAAAATGCAACTGAATATAAACAGTATAATGGCAAGGTATCTTGCCTGATGGTGCAAAAGGGCAAGTCCAGGAAATCACAATGTCAGCCAAGAAACGTCACAATCTCCAAACAACTCCGGATGCTGAAACAAACATCAAAAATGCACTCGGTGTAAAAGATATACCTAGGAAATGCCTGTCCAAAATTTAAATTCTGGAACAGGGGCAAAATCGTAATTTCGGATCAAAACGATGTCCGCCGTTGGACCCGCTTTGCACCGAAACGCGTGCCAGAACCTACGTTCTCTAAAGTCGTCAAACTACATGTCTATGGGTCTAGTTTGAGGAGACGAACCCAACCGTATGTCCAAAGTTGGATTTCGGTGGGCTGTGCACAATTTTGCCCGTTGGAGCGGGTCGTGGGCCCGCCAATTAGGCGTTCCGATCAACCTTCTCAGAATCGGACAAAACTTGGTATACAGGACCAGAAAAATGATACAGTCCTGGTGGCACAAGTTTTGTCTCGATCTGACGAACGTGCACAAAGTAATTGGAAAGTTTGCACAGAGGTCGATACGGTGAATTTAGACGGATACGCATCAAATTCGTCGCGCACACGCGACCAATTTGAATTCCGTCAAATCTCACACGTTCACGAAGCCGTTATGCACCTTTTGATGCTTTCGGTTTGCGACCACATCGCCCGGATTGGCGGGACGCACGTCGTATCGAAGATTTTTCAATATTTTTAATATTTTGAAAACAAGTTTTCGTCAAACTTTGAAACGATTTTAACAGGGATTTAATAGATGGAAAATAAAAGTAAAAGAGAGGTTTCGGACTCGTATAGGTTGTCTATAACTGCCTTCAAATAGAATCTCAAAATCGTGCATGGATTGGCCGTGAACTAGAGTCGTTGGACTGGTTTTTCTGTCATGTTTGGGACAAATTTTGTCGAACTTGGGTTCGATTTTTCGGGCAATATAGGTCATCTAAAATCGAACCAATTGATGGAAGTTACAGTCATAAGGGTTGTGATCGTACCTGCGCGATCGGTTCGACGAATCATCAACCGTGGAGACCGATAGCTCGCAGCGAAGATGGGCTCGAGCCTATTTCTGGCTGCCACTGCTCTGCTCTATTACGCACGGCGGCGGCCCTGGCCAGCCGGCGGAGGCCCGCAGAGGCGTACGGAGGTGGCACACGTGGGGAGGGGTCGCCTGGGGTCGGCGTACGTAGGTGTTAGGGTTTTGGGTCTCGACTTCCCTTTCTCGATCACTATATATATATATATATATATATATATATATATATATATATATATATATATATATATATATATCTCGGGTGTTTTTAAGTTGGCTGTAGGGAACACACGCGCGGTTTGGGCCCTTTGGCCGAGCTGATTTGGGAAGGGGGTTTATTAGTACTGGTGTGGGGCTTTTGCTCTATAGGGGTTTCTTTGCTCGGGAGGCCTGGTGCTGCTGCTACTTTCTTGTTTCCTTTTTTTTTCCATTTCTTTTTCCAATTTCTTTTTCCTGTTTCTATTTCCTTTTTCTTTTTCTATTAAATCTGAATATACAAAAAAAATAGTCTACAATTATATATTAAATTTCAGGAAAATAATTTAAATAAAAATCATAAATTCCTAAAAATTTGTCTACAACTTTTTAATAAATAGTATACCTACTAGCTAATTTGTTTGTAGCATTTACCTGCTTTTACTAGTATAAAAATTATTTATTTAAATATACACTATTTTAGTAATCAATAAACCTTGTAAAAATAAAATAAAATACAGTCAAATTTTTCTAATAACATTTCAAAATATCATAAGTATTTTCCTAAACTATTTAGCACACCACCTTGTAAAAATTTCTATGCAGATATAGAGTGTAGCACTAAATCTTGCTACCAGAATAGATAAAAGTTCTAACAAAAATTTAAAATCGAAATGAACAAAATACTATAAAATATGTACATAAAATCTCAAAATTTTGGGAGTTTACAATCTTGATGAGAGCACCGTAGATGACGACGATGATGATAACTTTAATATTTTGGGATGGTGGAAGCTTAATTCTTCTCGTTTTCCTATCCTTTCGAAGATGGCTCGGGACGTATTGGTCGTTCCTATATCTACCGTAGCTTCGGAGTCCGCTTTTAGTATGGGTGGTCGTGTACTTGATGATTATAGGAGCTCCTTGACTCCAAAAATTGTTGAAGCTCTAATTTGTACTCAAGATTGGCTTCGGGGGCCACGCGATCGACCCATTGTATCTATTGTTGAAGAGGATTTTGAAGAAACCTATAAAGTTGAAATAGGTAATTTTAAAATTCATTATTTCATTTATATTGAGAGCTAGATATTATTAGTTTTAACTTATTCTTTGATTCATTCTTTCGTATAGATTTGGGTAAGTTAACGGTGGAATCAACATCTACAAACGAGGTTTGATTACTTTGGTAGATTTACATATTTTGCATGACTTTGTTTTGGGAGACAATGTAATATTTTGGAGACATACTGTAATATTTTGGAGAATACTTTGGGTTGGTGCTGCTGCATAGGGCCTACTGCTGCAGCTGCAGGCAGCCTTCATGCTATTTAGTATTATGCTGCTGTTGGTTTTTGTATTATGCAGGCAGCCTTCATGCTATTTATGCTGCTGCTGGTTTTAGTATTATGCAGGCAACCTTTTGTATTATGTAGGCAGCCTTTAGTTTAGGCTGCTGTTGGTTTTAGTATTATGCTGCTGCTGTTAGTATATGTTCATTTGGCAGGTATTATGTTATCTCTGGCTGCTGTTAGTATATGTTCATTTGGCAAGAATTTTGTTGTGGTTATATGCTGCTGTTAGATATGTTCTCTGGCTGCTGTCTCTGACTCCTTGGGAGTTGACTCCTTGGGAGGTTTTTGTTCTATTATACTGCATTCTCTGGCTGCTATCTCTAGCTGCTGTTGATACTCTTTATTCTGTTATTTCTCTTGGCTGATGTTCTCATGTAGTGTCTCATTGCAGCCTTTGGCGAGGCAGGCATTGCGTCCACTGGCGAGGCACTTGTTGCAGCCATTTGTGATGCATGAATTGCAGTCATTGGCAATATTTGGTAAATTCACAAGTTTGTTTAATACATTTAAATCTTACTAATATTTTTATAAGAATTGGGACGATGATGATTTGGCATGAGATTTGGTAACATGTATAGTACACTGCATCTTTCATGATACATGACAAGCCATTCTGAGCCTCTACATTCTTATCCCTCTTTTTTAGTTATTTTTTTATGCAGGAGCTTGGACTGGATTGTATAAGATTAAGCCATTTTATATGTTCAAGTATATGCAGGAGCTTGGACTGGATTGTATAAGATAAAACCATTTTTTCATGGATTGTATAAGCAGCTATTATTTGTTTTGTATTATACAGTGGATTATATATGTGGATTGTATATGTTCCACAGTTTCAGTGGCTATTATTTGTGTTGTATTGTACAGTGGATTGTATAAGCAGCTATTATTTGTGCTTTGGACTGGATTGTATAAGCTTGGCTAAGTTCATTTGGGCTGCAGCTTTATCTGCAGTTTTATCTGCACTAAGTTCAGTTTTATCTGCAGTTTTATCTGGATTGTATAAGCTTGGCTAAGTTCATTT
Source organism: Iris pallida (assembly GCA_029216955.1). Lineage (NCBI taxonomy): Eukaryota > Viridiplantae > Streptophyta > Magnoliopsida > Asparagales > Iridaceae > Iris > Iris pallida. The sequence goes on along the minus strand of JANAVB010039816.1, from coordinate 7,161,801 downwards.
GGATTGTATAAGCTTGGCTAAGTTCATTTGGGCTGCAGCTTTATCTGCAGTTTTATTGACAAAAATTATTTGTGTTTGGACTGGAATCTGCAATTTTATCTGCAGTTTTATTGACATTGGTTGCTGCTATTTGGATAATTTGGGCCGGCCTTTTTGTAAAGCCCATGGACCGAATTAACCGATCTGAACCGAAATTTCAAATTCGGTTCGGTTCGGATCGGATTAAATTTTAAACGGGTCGGTTCGGCTCTCATCTGGTCGGTTCGACTTTTGTTCGGTTGTCCAAAAAGTCGGTTCGGTTGGACCGAACCGACCGTTTGCACACCCCTACCCCCAACATCCACCACCCACACACTCTCTCTCTCTGTGTGTGTTTTCCTTTAGAAAAATTCATTCTTCTATCTATCTAGATTTCTTTTCCACGTTCCTCTTATTCTTGAAATTACATATTTCTATCATTATTTATTTATTTTTTATTTAAAATTTCTGCGTATTATTTTAAAGATTAAAAAAATTTAGACATTTTTATTCTTCTACTTTTCTTCCCAACTCGATCCCTACTCTTTTAGTGATTTCTATTGCTATCACTCCATAAATATGGACAACCTATTCCATTTGAAAACTAAGCACCAAGCAAGCAAAGCAAGGAGCTAGCTAGCGAGGTAGGATCTAGTGCGAGGGAGTGATAGCCTCATGCGATCGTGCGAGTGCTTGTTAGTAATTTCCTTTGTGAGTGCTATCTTGAGAGCTTGTATCATATTGTATACAAAAAAATAAAATAAAATAAAAGTATATCGTTGAGTTTTCCAAATGTGTTAGTTTTCCTCTAATATCTAACAATTTGGTATCAGACCAAGGGCCCGTTTGGTTTGCAATATTGGACAACGTAATGTAATTGGCATTACGTTGTCAATCTAATTCGGGTGTTTGGTTGGACAAAAAAAATTAGATGTAATGTAATCGCGATTACAAGTTTGATTACATTACATCAGTTTCTTCTAAACTCAATTACATCATAAAACCTATGTAATCGCAATTACATTACAACTTAAGTGGAATGTTGATATGCTATAATATGGTCTTTTTCTTCGTTTTTGGTCATTTTTTGTTGTTTTTGTTTATTTTTTGTCGTTTTTGGTCATTTTGGTTCGTTTTTGGTCGTTTTTGTTCATTTTTTGTCATTTTTGTTGTTTTTGTTTGTTTTTTGTCGTTTTTGGTCGTTTTTGTTCGTTTTTTGTCGTTTTTGTTCGTTTTTGTTCGTTTTTTGTTATTTTGTTCGTTTTTGGTTGTTTTTGTTTGTTTGTTTTCGTTTTTGCCCTTTTTTTGTTGTTTTTGTCCGTTTTTTGTCGTTTTTGTTCGTTTTTTGTCATTTTTGTTCGTTTTTTGTTGTTTTTGTTTGTTTTTAATCGTTTTTGTCCTTTTTTGTTGTTTTTGTCCTTTTTTATCGTTTTTGTTCGTTTTTTGTCATTTTTGTTCGTTTTTCGTTTTTTTTTTGTCGTTTTTGTCCTTTTTTGTTGTTTTTGGTCTTTTTGTTGTTCGTTTTTGTTCGTTTTTTGTCGTTTTTGTTCGTTTTTTGTCATTTTTGTTCGATTTTTTGTCGTTTTTTGGTCGTTTTTTGTTTTTTTGTCCGTTTTTTATCGTTTTTGTTCGTTTTTTTTGTCATTTTTGTTCGTTTTTCGTTGTTTTTATTTTTTTGTCGTTTTGTTCTTTTTTGTTGTTTTTGGTCTTTTTTGTTCATTTTTGGTTGTTTTTTGTCGTTTTTGTTCGTTTTTATTTTTTGTTCGTTTTTGGTCGTTTTTGTTTGTTTTTTTTTTTTCGTTTTTGTCCTTTTTTGTTTGTTTTTGTCCTTTTTTGTCATTTTTGTTCGTTTTTTGTTGTTTTTGTTTTTTTGTCGTTTTTGTCCTTTTTTGTTGTTTTTGTCCTTTTTTTGTCGTTTTTGTTCTTTTTTGTCATTTTTGTTCGTTTTTGGTTGTTTTTGTTTTTTTTTGTCGTTTTTGTCCTTTTTTTTTGGTTCTTTTTTGCCATTTTTTGTCGTTTTTGTTCATTTTTTGCCTTTTTTTTATCGTTTTTGGTCAATTTTTTACGTTTTTTATCGTTTTTTTGTCGATTTTGCACATTTTTTGCCATTTCTGCATGTTATTTATCGATTTTTGTCGATCTTGTACGTTTTTGACCATTTTTCACGTTTTTATCGTCTTCTATCGTTTTTTGTCGTTTTTTGTTCATTTTTTGTTTTTTTCGTTTTTTTTTGCCATTTTGTTCGCATTTTGTCGTTTTTGTCCATTTTTGTTCGTTTTTTGTCCTTTTTTCGTTTTTGGCCCCTTTTTGTCGTTTTTGTTTGTTTTTTATCGTTTTGTTCGTTTTTCTGCCGTTTTTGTATGTTTTTGTTTGTTTTTTTGTCATTTTTATTCGTTTTTTGCCTTTATGATCGTTTTGGGCCCTTTTTTTCGATTTTTGGTCATTTTTGTACATTTTTGGCCGTTTTTGGCTGTAGTGCCCCGAAATTCGTGATACGTATTTTATACGTGTTCGTATTTCTGACCCGTATTTCTCTTTTCTTTGATTAGTTAGTTGTGGTTTATTTTCATATTTAGCATTTTGGTTTAATTGTCATTTATCGTTCATGGATTTATTCTGATTAATGGAACTTGGTTTATTGAGTATTTCATGGTTCATCATGGCATTGCATTGGCTTGGATTGGTTCGGTTTAGTGGATTTGGCTTGGTTGGGTTTTATGTGAACCAACCCACTCCTACCTACTACCACCACTCATATTTATTACCTATTCTTCTTCTCTCTCTTCATTAATCTCTTCTTCTTCTTCCATTTACTTCTTCCACCTACCAGAGAGAGATAGTGAGCTCTAGGCAAGTGCATCTTGCTTCATGGAGGAACTCTAATTTTATTGCTTTATTCTCTTCCTTACAGCATTCTAACTTGCTTTAGTACTTGGCATTTTCACTTTCCATGGCTAGATTCTTCTAGATCTAAGTTTACATTATTTTCTGATTTTCTTGGGTTTTGATCTACTTAATCTAGTTGTTTCTAAGTTTTGATGGTTCCATGTTGTTGAGAATTTTATTCTGCCCCATTTTGACCTATGGAAGTTTGGATTTGGACTCTGGATGAAAGATTCATGGAGCTTGGAAGCCAAGGCTTGAAGGGTTCTTCTTCTCGGAAGGATGGAGAAGAAGAACAGTTCATAGCCGACTGGACTTAGCCGCATAGCTTTATGCAGCAAGTTTTATTCCTGACCGCATAAGTCTTGCTGAGTTACTTGGCCGCATGGCCTATGCCGCAGGAACTTGATTCTCCCAGCCGCATGAAGATTTAATCCTAGCCGCATGAGGCCCAGTCCTATCTGAGCCGCATGGACTTCTTAGTCCGGGCCGCATGACCCTGATTAATCCCAGCCGCATATGCATCTTTTATTTTCCGGAGCCGCATGGGCTTCTACTAAGCCGCATGCGCCTGGCCCAGACCCAGCCGCATGGACTTCTCTTCCGCTAGCCGCATGAGACTCACCTAATTGGGCCGCATGCGCACTCGTCCCCCTGAGCCGCATGCGCCCCTCTTGTCTTGGCCGCATGGGTTCCAGTGACCCTGGCCGCATGCGCTCACCTAATTGAGCCGCATGTGTCTTATCCTCCCCTGGCCGCATAGGCCTGAGCCGCATGACTTTCTAATAGCTCTGTGTACTGTAATTTATCATTATTTGCCCATGTTTTATAATTTCTTATTGGATATTTTTACGTCCATTTTATATCCTTACGCCTTTTGTCCTGAACTTGAAATCATGAATTCATTTGTATGTTTGGAATTGATAATTGAACACGACGTGATAGTGACCCGTAGTGGTGCACTCCTGACATGATAACCTGGCATGACCTGATAGTGGCCCGTCGTGGCGCACTCCTGACTAGCACACTTGATATGATAAACCTGACATGATTATCTCGAATAGCTGTTGCGACGGCTACCTGACATGACATGACCTGTATAATTAAATCCTGACACCGTGGTTGTTTCCATTGATTGTGCATGTATAAACTACGAGTCCGGTTGTGTCTTGCATCATGTCTAGGGCATGATCCCTGAGTACCACGGTCAGGGATCCATACTGAATCTGGCTAGGTTAATGACTAGATTGATCAATTAGTTCATGGAGAATTTCCCAGTTACCTGTTGCCCCTTTGGTCCCGGCCTTATATATATATATACATGGGATTTGTTGCTATCCGTCGAGATGAGCGCACTTCCAGCCCGCCGTCGAGCGTGGTACCTTAGGACACATGTATCTTACTACAGTGTGTCTGCTATATCCTGCTATCTTTTTCTTTTCTTGCTGGGATCACTCAGGTAGTAACAAACAGGTAACCGGACTTGGAATTCTCATTGCATCTTGCTAGTAATTAGGATTGTGATAACTCTAGTTAGTTAATGTAGAAAGCCGTAGGCAATGATTGGCCGTGATTGCTTGGATGGAGTCTAGTCCAGTATCGTATTGTCTAGAATTGATTAATTGTAAGATTGTACCAGGATGATTGAATGATTGTCACTCCAGATTGTCACTATAATGATTGTCACCCCAGATTGTCACTATAATGATTGTCACTCCAGAATGTTACTTGACCTGATTTCTTATATTCACCTTGCCGATAAATGGTGGGAGAAGCCAAGTTCCGTTCAGACGAAGGGTTACAACCCCGGTCCTTGTTTGGTTTACGGGTTGTAACCTGGTTATCTGAATAGTCCCATGGTTATCTCATCGTATATCATCATGTCTTATGTCCTGTCTTTTATTGATCCTACACAAGATTGTCTTTTATATTTACCTGTCATGCTTTTTCTTAAATTACTGTCTCTTATTTTATTATTGTGCTAATTGCTGGTTTTAGTTCCTAAGTGAAGCCTCCTTTGTGGCACTTGCTCTTTCTGGGGTCTGACCCAGCTGGTTTGTATGGCCAGATACTGGAGCAGCAGCAAAGGATCTACCTGCCTTCCAGCCCGATGGTGACCGCCAGGCGTAACCAGGGCAACGAGTGGGTTTCTTTTTGTTCTCCCACTTTATTGTAAAATTATTCTTTTGAGGCGTTTAGCCGCCGAGCAAGTGTTAGCTCGTTTGCAACTTTATTTACTGTCTGCCTACGGGCTGTAAGCATGATTGGCAATTCGGGGTTGATCATGTATGACTTAAACTCTTGCTAGTCCTTACATTTTGTACGACTAGCTTCATGATCATCTGGATATGTAATGTTTGGGACGCCTTACAATTGTATATTTGGTGATCTGATATCTTGTGATTATTATTAGTTGGTTGAGATTGAGACAATAGGCTATTTTATAACCTTAAGAGACTGATGGATTGTAGTGAAACCCTCACATATCTAGACAGCCGTGACCGTATAGCGGTGTGGATTCCATTCCGTTATACGTAGCTGGCTATGTCTGCCCCCGCTCTCCAGTATTCTGGTTCTCGGGCGTGATATTGGCCGCTTTTGGTCATTTTTGCACGTTTTTTATCTTTTTTGTCGATTTTGTACATTTTTTGTCGGTTTTGCACGTTTTTTATTATTTCTTTATTTGCACGTCTTCTGCCGTTTTTGTATGCTTTTTTTTATCAATTTTTGTCAATTTTGTACGTTTTTATCGTTTTTGGTCGATTTTGCACATGTTTGCATATTTTTTATCATTTTGGTCGATTTTGCACATGTTTGCATATTTTTTATCGTTTTTGGTCGATTTTGCACATGTTTGCATATTTTTTATCGTTTTTGGTCGTTTTTGTATGTTTTTATCGTTTTTGGTCGATTTTTGCATATTTTGTTCGTTTTTTTGTCGATTTTGTACTTTTTTTTTCCGTTTTTGACCATTTTTGCGCATTTTTCGTTTTTGTCACTTTTGTACATTTTTTATCGTTTTTGGTCGATTTTACACATTTTTTGCCGTTTCTGCACGTTAATTATCGATTTTTGTCGATTTTGCACATTTTTGGTCAATTTTGTACCTTTTTTTTTGTCTTTTTTCACTTTTTTGTCGTTTATGCTTATTTTTTTCTTTTTGTTTGTTATTTTTGTCATTTTGGTCTTTTTTGCAAATTTTTTTAATCTTTTTTGTTCGTTTTAATTTCCTCTTGTTTTTTGTCTTTTTTTGTTTTTTCATTTTTTGTCATTTCTGTTCCTTTTTATCGTTTTGGATCATTTTTGTTTGTTTGTTTTTTATTTTTTTATCCTTTTTTGTCATTTTTAATCTTTTTTTGTCGTTTTTGGTCCTTTTTGTTCGTTTTTTGTCGTTTTTGATCCCTTTTGATACTTTTTCTGTTTTGGTCATTTTTTGTCATTTGTTGTCGTTTTTTGTCGTTTTTGGTTTTTGGTCGTTTTTTGTCTTTTTTCATTTTTTAGTTATTGTTTTTTTGTCAATTTTTTTGTTTTTTTGTCATTTTCTTATCATTATTGGTCACTTTTGATGGTTTTTACCTTTTTTGTCATTTTTGATTTTTTTTTGTCGTTTTTCTATTTTTATCGCTTTTGGTTTTTTTTCTCGTTTTGTTCGTTTGTCATTTTTGGTATTTTTTATTTTTTGTCTTTTTTTTTCGTTTTTGGTCTTTTTTTTAGCAGAAAACAAACCATTTTTTTCCTTTTTTATTATTTATTTTTAATTTTTTTTCTTTTTTCTTTTTAAATTTTTGAAATTTTTTATTGATCAACTTTTTTTCATTTTATGTTGTATTTTTAAAAAAACTATTAAATTAAAAATTCAATTACATTACATGGTAAACCAAACACATGAATGCAATTAATATTACATTACATGGTTTGATTACATGTTTCAACCAAACATAGTAATGTAATTGTAATTCCATTACATTACAAACTCAATTACATTACAAACCCAATTCCATTACGATTACGATTACATTACAATGAACCAAACGCAACCCAAGTGCGTTTAGGAACCGAGGCTCAGATGATGTTGTGCGGCTTGTGCCGGAGCTGATATTCATCAAGGACGACTGGACCTGGTGCGAAAAATAAATGGAAGCCTATTCTTATATATAAAAAATTCTAATATATTCAGAAATTAAATTATCCAAATTCTTAACATCAATTAAGAAAAATCATTCAACTACAATATCTTCAACTGAAATAATATTCGGCTAAAAGAGATAAAAATAAAGCTAAACAAACAAGTATCCATCTTTACATTAAGAACATCTTCTATCATTCCTAGCTGTAAAATCATCAATCAGTCGTTCATAATCAACACCTTCCAATAACTCAAATTTAATGAAAATTAGAGCTAGCTCATTTAATCATTCATGTGACATGGCTGATTGAATGTACGATTTCAATAACTTCAACTTGAAAAAATTCATTTCTGCAGATACAAGTCACTGGATTTGTCAATATAATTCAATATAATTTTATAGGAAAATAATTAAATTTTTCATAAAATTTAATATCTCAAGTGCTTGGATGTCTTTTGGTAGAAGATCTCGTAAAGTTTCTAGGTCCTCAAACAATTCATCTTCATCAATATCAGAGCAGTCACCATGTATCAAAGTACTTTCTAGACGACTACAACAAGCTTTCATACCATCTCTATCTAATAAATTCAATTTCTATTAACTGAACAAAAAATCAAAAATATTCTCATAGTTTTGATATTGTTCGAATATTATCTTAATTGACGCAATAGCATGATGTACTATATACAAGAAGCAGTCGATTGACAGGGTGTCAATAGAGTCAGAGATATATAGGATATTATTTGAATCCTATAAATCGTAGGATTTCATATTAAGTGTTAGAATTTTCTATTGATTTCAATTATGAATTGAATGGAATTGAGAGTCTGACTAGTTTCGTCAATTAGAATAATAGAAGCCTTAGTTAATTGATTCGTTACTTGAACCAGATATAGCAATAGTTAATTAATAGAATCTCCACATTGATTACCTTAATAAACACAAGGGAGAAATGAATTTATAAATTATCTATTCATAAGTTAGTTTAGTATTATAGTATACATAATAAATTTACATTTTTAAAATTAGCTATTCATAATTTTTAATTTATTTATTCATAAGTTTGAAATATTTGAATTTTTAAATTATGTATCCATAATTTAGTTTAATATACATAATACATATAAAAAAAATTTGGAGGCGTATAAATTCGAGAGGCCTAGTACGATCGCACCCATTGCACTCCCTCAAAATCGGCCATGTTGTGAAGTTGGTTAATACATGACCAAGCTTACTTGGTAAAGAGAGAGATCTTACCAAGTCATCATGGCGGATTTGTTGTTTTCATTGAGCTATTAAGAAGCCTAATAGCGGTAACTACAACAGTTGGAGCATTAACATGGAGTTCACGAGGATGAGCCCTCCTTGTCCATCTCGCAGCAGAACATGGCACCAAGTCAATTCTTTACTGAAACGAAAATCTGTGTCAAAAATTTCAAAGTTTGATCACGAGAATGCCGACACCGAAACGCGGATGGGATGGATATTATTCACGGTTTAAGAACGGAATATAAGACCATTTCCAATGGTGATTTCTAAAATTGAGTTCTTATTCTATTTGACATTGTATTTTAAAAAAATTTCTATCCTAGTTGGAAGAATTTCTACATAAAAATTGTAGACATACAAAAATGCTCTCCAATGATTCTCCATTTCTATTCTATGTGTCACATAGTAAAAGGAACAATTTAATGGTGTGGAGCCCAATAACAAATGAGAGATTGAATTTCTATGAGAGTTTCTACATGTAGAAACCCTCAAAGTTTCTATCCTATATCATTGCCATCTAGGATAGAAATGGTGATAGAAATCACCATTGGGAGAAGTTTTTTCTAAAATAGAAATGGTAATAGAAATTACCATTGGGAGAAATTTTTTCTAAAATGGATTTTTTCGGAAAGATAGAAACCCCCATTGGAGATGGTCTAACGGTATTGTCATGACAATCCGTGATTGGGTTGCTCTAATCATATGAATGAAGATAAGGAGAAGCTACTCAACATGTCCGAGTATTAAGGAGGTAGAGTTGCTGTGACGGCTAACAACTTGAACCTGCCTATTTCTCATATTGGCAACACGATAATAACACCATGCATGTTTTAGTCCCATCCAAGTACAGTTGCAGAATGTCTTCCCCATTCTTGGTAAGGTACGAAGAAGTTATTGGTATGTAACAAGCTAGCTCCGATAAATATGTGATGTTTGGACCCGAAGACAGTAAGATAATATCGAAGCTTGAAGTCTGTCCGAACGTCCATCATGAAAGGACGAAGACTAGCATAGACCAACAGGGACATCAGGGAATTCTGATTTCAATTACGCTATTTGGCTCCCAAAATATTTGGGTGATGCCGTCTCCATTATGTGGCATCTGACACGACAGATGACATAACAGCTGACATGGCTAATTTTAACCCAAATTTTTTTAATATTAATGTTAATATTAATGTTAATATTAATGTTAATTTTAATGTTAAGGTTAATTCTAATGTTAATTTTCATGTTAATTTAATGTTAATTTATTAATTTACTATTAATTTTAATTTAATATTAATTTTATTGTTAAATTTTGTCATGTCAGCTGCCATGTCAGCAACCATGTCATCTGCCACATAATGGAAGATGGTATCACCCAAACATTTTGGGAGCCAAATAGCATTTTTGTTCTGATTTTCCCTTTGGAAATTTATCAGGTTGACAAAATAACTTACCTTCTCCAAATGACCTCTAGCCTAGTGGTTAAGAGAGATGCATGCGGCCCAAGCGGTCGGGAGTTCGAGCTCCAATGGAGACGAGTTCGCCACAATTACCCATTGCTTCAAAAAAAAAAACTTACCTTCTAACGTTTGTCACAGACTCAAAGACCAACTCGAAATGTGGAGGTTATTTAAAAAAAAAAAATTTAGAGAGAACATTTTGAAAACAATTATGCTATTTGGCTTCCAAATTTTTTGGATGATGCTATCTTCCATTATGTGGTATTTGACATGGTAACTGACATGGCAGCTGACATGTCATGTTTTAACCAAAAAAATTAATTATCTAATTTTTTATTGTTAATGTTAATGCTAATTTTAATTTAATGTTAATATTAGTTTTAATATTAAAATTAATGTTAATGTTAATTAATGTTAATGTTAATATTAATATAAATATTAATGCTAATGTTAATGTTAAAGTTAATGTTAATGCTAATTTTAATTTAATGTTAATATTAATTTTAATGTTAGTGTTAAAGTTAATATTAATGTTTATGTTAATTTTAATATTAATGTTCATGTTAATTTGATATTAATATTAATATTAATTTTAATGTTTAATGTTTAATTTTGTCTTGTCAGCTGTCATGTCATCAACAATATCATATGCCACATATTGGAAGATGGTATCACCCAAATTTTTTGGGAGCCAAATAACATTTTTCTTTTGAAAATGATTATTAGTATTGGCTGGCTATATCTGTCTTCAAATCTCGACATGTACTTGCAGTGTTAGAGCATCTCCAACCCTATTGTCTTATTTTGTGTTGTGAATCTTAGGTGGCATGGGACACAAGATAATATCTTGTATAGGTGACAAGATTACATTCACAAATGACAATGAGCTTAAAAAGTCATCTCCAATGCAAAAGTATTGAGAAGACAATACAAAGTAATTTTTTACAACTTCCAAGACAACTTTTACTCTTCTCCTTTTTATAAACATTTTTTATTCATAAATGATGATGTGGACATAAAGACATTGTGAAGTGCATTGTCTAGATCTAGACAACCAACTTCACATTGTCTTTGTCATGTCTTTGCCATGTCAACTCCACACTTTATTTCACATTTGCATTAGAGCATCTCCAACCCTATTGTGACTTTGGAAAAAAGTTGTTGCCACATAGGAATGACAAAATTTTATTCAAAAGTTCTTCTCCAATGCAATTGTCAAGTCAATTGTGAAGCTTATGTGGCAAAAATTAAAGAAGACATTGTGAAGTTGATTGTCTTGTTCTAGACATGCACTTGACATTGTCTTCTCTTCCATGTCATCAATTATGAATAAAAAATATTAGAAAAAAGAAAGAAGATGAGTAGTTGTCTTAAAAGTTGTCTTGGAAGTTGGAAAAAATAATTTTTATTGTCTCATCAATACTTTTGCATTGGAGAGAGTTTTTCTATCTCATTGTCTTTTGAGATATAATTTTGCCACATAAACAAGACATTGTCTTGTGGCTCATGCCACATAGGAGCCACCTAAGACTCACAACACTTAACAAGACAATAGGGTTGAGCATCTCCAACCCTATTGTGACTTTGGAAAAAAGTTAATGCCACGTAGGAATGACAAAATTTTATTCAAAAGTTCTTCTACAATGCAATTGTCAAGTCAATTGTGAAGCTTATGTGGCAAAAATTAAAGAAGGCATTGTGAAGCTTATGTGGCAAAAATTAAAGAAGACATTGTGAAGTTGATTGTCATGTTCTAGACAATGCACTTGACAATGTCTTCTCTTCCATGTCATCAATTATGAATAAAAAATATTAGAAAAAAGAAAGAAGATGAGTTGTTGTCTTAAAAGTTGCCTTGGAAGTTGGAAAAAATACTTTTTATTGTCTTCTCGATACTTTTGCATTGGAGAGAGTTTTTCTATCTCATTGTCTTTTGAGATATAATTTTGCCACATAAACAAGACATTGTCTTGTGGCTCATGCCACATATGAGCCATCTAAGACTCACAACACTTAACAAGACAATATGGTACTTTTAGAAAAATTGGTTGTCATTCCTATGTGGCAACCATTATTTTCAAACTCACAATAGGGTTGGAGATGCTCTTACTCTTTTACGCAAACATGGTGGTGTCTCCTCTTGCTTTTGCAAATTTTGCACCAACAAATGCAGAATTTGGAAGATCCTGATCCGATCTGGCGGCAATCAATGGGATTTCTGAACTTTGAATAGTTGGTAATTGCCATTCTAGTGTTTCTCAGAAATATCCATTTGCGATTTATCCAATTTTGTGAATCAGAGCAACAGGAAATCGATCTGTTACATTAGTTCTTTGGAAATTCAAGAAGTGGAGATATAAAATGGATCTTTACAAAATTACAAGTTAGACATGTTTGGTTCGCGGAATCAGACATTTGGGAAAAGAAAGGCTTTAATTTTCTGTGTTTAGATGCCAAAGAAATTAGTAGAAAAAGAAATTGATTCCCAAAGGAAGAAAAATAAGTTAATGTTCCCACCCATCCACAAAAAGATTCATTTTTTTTTTTCCCCTCTAAGAGCATCATTAGTAGTTGGGACTCTCCAATGCAATTTGGAACCCAAAATTTTAAAAAAAAGTAAATGTAGAATGTGTTGGATTTGTATGAAAATAGTATATAAAAAAGTGAGCTCTGGTCCCAAAGATTGTGTGGTAAAAAATTGATGTAAAATAATATTAATAATAATGTAAAATCTAGAATCTAGAAAGTTGGGCTCGAAATTGGAACTTACTATTCTCCAAAATGAGTTCCTACAATCTAGAATCTAGAAATTGGGAAGGCCAACCCTTAACACCTATGAATGGGATGGCCCGCATGGGACCGAAATTGTAGAAATTAGAATTAGGGATAGAAACTTACTATTCTACAAAATAAGTTTCAAAATTCTGAATGTAGAAATTGGGCCTGAGGATGAACCTTACTAAGGATGCTCAAAATAGACATGGCGAAAGCCTATGATAGGCTTGCATGGCCTTTTATCCAGTCGGTGTTAAACGGCATGGGGATCCAGGGGCATTCCAACAATCTCATCATGAGCTGTATCACATCGACGTCCTACTCTATTCTCATAAATGGTGCTCCCGAAGGTTTCTTCAAGCCTAGGAGAGGGATCAGACAGGGATGTCCCTTGTCTCCGTATATATTCATATTGTTCTCGGAGGTGCTATCACGACTTTTTTATCAATACGAGCAGGAGGATCTATACCGAGGTATCCGCATCAATCGTTATACTCCTTCTATTTCTCACTTAATGTTCGCAGATGATATACTCATATTTGGCCAAGCAAATCCGTCCGCGGTGAGGACTGCTCTTAATATTCTTGAATGCTACGCCTCGTGGTCGGGGCAAACCATTAATCTGGCGAAGTCGAGCGTCCTGTACAGTGGTCGAGTGTCACTCCAAGTACAACTGGAGCTTTCCGCCATCCTTAATGTCTCCTACATGAATAAAGCTGATAGATATCTGGGCCATTTTCTTCTCCTCCCCAAAGGCCGAATCTCAACTTATAAGGATCTTCTTAACAAAGTGAATACGAGGCTCAAAGGATGGAAATCCAGTACATTATCTCATGCAGGGAGGACAACTCTAATACATTCGACCCTGGGGGCTATCCCTGTTTTTTCGATGGCTGCGTACAAGCTCCCCATCTCTGTCTGTCGCAGGTTGGAGCAGATATATAGATCGTTTTGGTGGGGACACGACGTGGGTGACAGGAAGCTTCATTTCCTGCCTTGGAGGAAATTCACTCAGCCCAAGAGAAACGATGGCCTTGGTTTCAGAAACCCTGCATGGGTTAATGACTCGCTGATAGGCAAGTTAGTTTGGAGATTCCTGAATGATCCTCACCAGTTTTGGGCTAGATTTCTCAGAGGTATCTACCTTCAAACCAGGTCGTTCTGGCTGGTTAATGGGAGCAAGCGAGCCTCTCCGACTTGGAAGAGTATGCTAGCTGCTCGTTGCAATTTGGAAGGAAGCCTCGTTTGGAAAATTAGAGGTGGGTGGGTGGACATATTCTCTAAACCGTGGATTCCAGGCATACCGGGACATCGAGTGTCCTCTTGTCAAGCACAACGAGATGGCCCTAAGCTCGCCAGAGATCTTATGGACCCCATCATGAGAGTCTGGAATCTACCTCTTATCAATGAAGTATTCTCTCCTATGGAAGCCAAGGCTATCTCAGACATTAGCTTATGCGAAGGCGACGGCCAGGACATCCTAATTTGGACTAAAGTCAAAACGGGGGCCTTCTCCGCAAAATCGTTGTATGAGAACATTCGCACACAAGCCCCTGGTAACTCGTCTACACCGGTGACTGATATCAAATGGGGCGTGCTCTGGAAGATGAGCGGAATATCACCGAGGATACAAATGTTCGCGTGGAGGCTCCTGAATAACACACTGCCTCTCCTCTCCTCTATCAACAAAAGAATTCATACTATTAATCCTCTGTGTCCATTCTGCCTTTTAAAGGAGGAAGATACAGACCATCTGTTCCTTCACTGCAGAATTGCTAAAGAAGTGTGGTTTGTCAGCCCAATGGGACTTCGTTATGACGACAATTGCAAGTTTCCATCTAGCACCAACACTGGTTGAATGATACGAAGGCGTATGAAGCATTTAGAATGGGAGCTGCTATCGCTTGGGCGATTTGTTTACTAACATACAGCGCATTGTTTACTCGGCGTTACAATTATTCAATAGTTATGCGAATGGATGCAACACCAGTTTAAACGAGATTCAGGAGACTCGCAACACCGTCCTTATGCCAAGCTCTTGGTCTCCACCTGCGAAGGGCACTATTAAGATAAATGTAGACAGGGCTACTTCATCTACTTCTATGGCGGCAGCTGCCATTGCAAGGGACGACAAAGGCGCATTTGTGAAAGCCATATCTGCATTCCTGCCTGATACATACAGCTCTGATCCTAGCATTCAGGCGGAACTCGTGGCTGCTCACCTAGGGATCCGACTTGTCCGGGAGCTGAACAAGAAGGAGACCATCATTGAAGGGGATTCCTTGATAGTCTACAGGATTCTAAGAGGAGATTCTTCACTTATCCCTTGGAGGCTATCGGGATTGGTCCATGATATATGCTCTGATATTAAGACTTGCAATAACCTCAGCTTCCACTTTGTGCGAAGAACAGGAAACTCAGTGGCCAATGAATTGGCTAAGTTGGCTCTTCAGAATAAGTTAGGCTCCACTTTCCTTTCCATTCCGTTTTGTATTGCTCATTTTATGGCTGAAGATTGTCCTTCTGTAACAAAAACTTCTGATTAATTCAATAAGATGCTTTAAGTTCAAAAAAAATATATACTAAGGATGCTCTAAGGATTCTCTTTCTCTTTCAATTTCTTTGACTTTTTCAAACATTTTTTTTTTTTTTGATTAAAATTACAATTTTTCAAAAAAATTAAAAGAGCAATCAATTTCCTTTCCTTTTCTTTCCACGAACCAAACAGATTTGGTTTACACAAGGAACATTGTCAAGAGATTCTTCATGTTGTTATTTTAAGATGTTAAGCTACTCATATTACTATTTAGATTGTTACCTAAGGAGGAGTGTATGTCATTATTAAATTGTTAAGTGAAGGATTCTTGTCGTCGCTATTTAGAAAGAGATTCTTCGTGTCATTATTTAAACAGTGGTGACTTGATCGGCCTGAATTTTGTTGCTACGTTAGAGGGAGGACTGACATCATTAGGTTTGGTCCGGTCGGTCAGGACCAGACACGTGACTCTCTTTTTTTTTTTTTTTGGGTTCGGTTCAGCTGCTCGGACTGCCAAGTATTATTCTTATTTAAATGGTTGCCTAAGAGATTCCTAACATAAGAATGCAACAAACAAAGCCTACTCCAGTGCGGTTGACAAAGGTTCTGCAGTCGTGCAAGTAATACCTTTCAAAGAAAACAATCACAAATTGGAGAAATTATTGTATGGTCCAGACTTACCACGTGGAGATGGTGAATTATGAGTCCGATCACTAATTTTTTGACACTTGGTATAATATTTGTCATAAAAAAATTCAGAAAATTGTAAAATATATATTTAATACATAGAAATTCACTTGGCATATAATTAGAAAAAATATATTTTTTTTTCTTTCAAAAACATTAAAAAAAATTGACCTCGAAAATAAGAGAAATGTAGTGATATAATAGATTATGCACAAGTGTCAAAAAATTAATGGTCGGGCTCCATTCATCATTACCACGTGGTGATGCCTGATCACCCAATAATTTCTCCACAAATTGAGGGTTTAAGGATTCGAAAACCACTATATAGGATTATTAAGTGAAGGAAAACTATTTCAGAGCTCCAAACAGGAATTTTTTTTATTTTTTTACGAATAATGGAGCTATCTCCACCTTAGCAAGTCATAATGCCTCATCGATTTAAACAATTTTTGTGATAGCATTTATGCTTAGCAAATGGCTATTGTCCGTAGCAATTTTATGAATAAGAGTCTCTTTTTTATACTGAAGCTACCATTCAAAAGCTGACCTCACATTTAAACACTTCCCTGTATCCATGGTTTATGATTATAGATATTTAAATTGGAAAACAAAAAAAAAAAAATTGCCAAAATATAAAAAGTTATGGTAAAGAGTAATTAAAAATTAGAGAGGACACATACATCAAAGGGAATTGTAGCGAGTACAAGTCAGTCTGGATTCACCATCACCAAGAAGGAAGCCAAGCAAATCCAAATGCCCTGATTTCTCTGTTATAAGTGTTATAACAGTACATCCAGAGCTGCAAATGACCATGGGTTATAGATTCCAGACAATATGCAACAGGTTTCCTGATGAAGTTCCCAGGAACAATTGCTGAAGCAAAAAACAATAAGGGGCAACATGATATATACCAGCCACCAGAAAATATTACAACATCAGGGAACTATAGCGATAAATAGAACTAATAATGAATCTTAACTGCGTTTATAGAGTAACTAAAACAACCAATATAAAACATGAGAAATCTTGAAACATTTTTTTTTTTCTTGCAAGGTCTTAGTTCTCTTTTACTTCACTTCAGACTGTCAAGTCGATGGCCTCGGCTGTTCCTGTCCTGACTGCATTTTCTTTCACCACCAAGGTGTATGCGCATGCTTATCGAAATAAGCCAACAAATCTGTTACCCACAATGTAATGTACTATATGGTGTTACAAAGAATGCTGGATTTACTAGAAGGTGCACAGGATAGTTGGCTAAAGATGACCAGTTTCCCAATAGTATTGTGTATTCATACCAGCAATACAAGAACCAGAGCTGGAGGAGAGTCTGCTGCCTATTTCAATCCCTCCTGTACCTTGCCCAGAAGCCCTTCTTCTTCCTGGTAGCCTCAGTCTCCGATACTGAGCGCGTAGGCGGCGGTCGTGACCCAAATGAGAATTGTCGCTTCAAGAACGGCCTTGTGAAAGATGCCTTCATGCTAGAACTAGCTCCCATCCTAGGGCACTTCCCTCCAGCTTTATGATGATCAAATACAGGATTCCCATCTACATCATTGTCTGCAACGGCCCTCCTTGAGATTTTGTTCTTCGCTTTCAGTTCGGCTTTTCCCAATAACTTCGGTGCCAAGTTCTCCCCATTAGTGCAGACAGGACAAGGTGGATCATATCTATCAACTTCTGAAGTTATACTTTCCAAGCATTCAGCATGGTATACATGTCCACAGATCAAAACGGCAGCTACAGAGATCTCGTTGGAAGAAACTATCTTTTCGACGCTCCATGGAGATTTCTCCTTTAATAGCTTCGAGCATACTTTGCAAATGTGGATATCAGCAGACGGGGGTGATGATCTTGGAAACTTGCCATTGACGGAGCTAACATTTTCACTATCAAACGACCATCGATCTCTCTGGATGGAGGCTGCCACAAGTTCGGAGAATGTTCTCATTGACCAGCCATCAGATGAACCACCCTGCGATCCTCCAGCAGAGATGTCATTGCTGCATACAGAGAGCACAAAAGACTGGCTACCTTCAGGAGAACAGCTGCCACTCTCGTTCAAAGTCTTGAGAGAGGGAATTCTACTATCAGAGATTTGCCTTGATAGTTGGTAGCCAGGGGAACGACCTGCCTTTCTAGATGAGGTTGGGTCGGATAGAAGAGAGCAGCTCTGGGACGTTGAGGGACCTGCTGCTTTGCATGATGAGGAAGATGGAGTATATGGAATAGAAATAGGGGGCTTCATATCTGAATCATTTGCCGCAGCTGGTGATTCAATGTAGCACTTTTCCTACAAGGTCATTGAAGATTGCAATGTCAAACTAATAGCTCGTATTGGTAAAAAGATCAATAATTTGGCATGTATGCATTGAAATAAGCCAGTAATACCCCAACTAACCTCAGGGGGTGAGTTGCCACCGTTAGATAGATCTGAGAGAGAAATACAAATTAGAAATCAAGAAAGGAAGTGAAATCATAAGATCCCAAAGAATCTTAATATGCATATAGTTCCAAAGTATTTACAAAATGATCAACTCAACTGCATTAGCAAGAATAAAACAATTGGCTATTATCGCTAGTGTATACATTAATTGTTTGAATGGAAAAGAAAGTCAACATGGTTTAGATAGTTGCTGGACCAAAGGATGGCTAGTTATATGAGACATATAACTCGCCATGCAGTTACAAGAACAATAACAAATCCTTTATCCCAAGTTCTTGGGTCTAACGTGCAATTAGGCACAAATATGTAAATATTGAGCAAGCTGCACACAACTTAATATGAAAAACCTATAAAAGTAGGGGAGCGTCCTTGGTGTTGTAATTGTCTTAGCAATTGTAATGTCTAAAGAGTAACATGTCATATATAATGATATTTTGCAAACAGATATTCATACATAGCTATTTTCTGGATCAATTTCATAATATGATCTATATTTTCACCACTACATATTTATAAATTACTATAACTGCACAAACCTACTCATTTGATTATAACCGCCTGTAGTTGCTTTCCATCTAATGATCGGAAGAAGAGATATAGTCCATGTTCAGGCAGAATTGGAGCTTCATGTAGTAATGTCATGTTGCTTTCACCATTACTAGGCCTGTTATCAGGTCATGTCGGGTTGGGTCCAGGTAGTACTAGACCCGGACCCATTCTAGGCTCGGGTCCAGGTTTTAGACCCATATTCTACCCAGTATTTTAATCGGGTCAGGTCCTGGTCCCGGCTGCTTTTAAATTTTGGGCTCATCACATCACTGGGTCCGAAATTTATATGACATTGGGTCCAGCTTGGGTACAATCGGGTCCCGGGCAGGTCCGGATAATAAGTCGAAAGACAACATACTGGATAAAGTTTGATCCTTTAGCTCTCATGCATATTGGCATCCAAAATTTATAACAAATCAACAATAGTTACCAATGTTTCACAACTGACAGTTACATATTCATACAAAACAAAATGATCAAACTACTAAAATGAAATTTCATAAATTAGTAATCATTCGAAAATGTACCATAGTAGATATTCATATACAAAACACAATGATAATACCTACTAAATGAAGGAAGTTAAATGAAAGTCCTCAATATAATTGGCAAGTACAAATTTGTCATCCAGAATTAAATTTCTAAAATAGAAAGACAACCCTTCAAGAGACCACTACAAGCCACAAGTGTTTATAAACACCCCAAACAATTCCCAATTTAAAATCCTACAGAAGTCTAATTGTTGAACAATTATCAATGTGCAAAAATTATTCATTCGTCAACAGGAGTGTTTTGATGGGATGGCTGAATAAGGCGTAGGTTATATATATATATATATATATACATTTTTTTTTTTTTTTTTTTTATATATATATATATATATATACATATATATATATATATATATATATATATATATATATATATATATAGGTGATAAATTTTGGTAATTAATTAACATATCAGGTCTGGGTCCGGGTCGGATAGGTTATATACTAGTACCAGGGCCGGCCCTGAGCTCATGTGGGCCCGAGGCGAACTTTCAAAATGGGCCCCCCATTCATAATGTAAACTAAAAAATTCTTACACAAAAGTAAATTTAAAAAAAAACGTCATTACCAAGAATTGAACTAAGGCCCTCATATATTCAAGTCTAACAGTAACCACTACACCATAATTGTTTTATATTAAGAGGGGCCCATGAAACATACTAGGTATATTTTAGATACAAAATTATTAACATATTTATATTTAAACTGATCTTTTTGGGCCCTCCAGATCCGTGGGCCCTGGGTGGTCGCCCTGGCTGCCATGGGCCAGGGCCGGCCCTGTGTACTACCCAACTCAGACATCATGTTCTTGGGTATGAGTCCGGGTTGGGTAGAAAAACAGGTGGTCTGGAATCAGAAAACTCAATCAGGTCTAACTTTTAGACCCAAACAATGCCCGTTCAAGATGGGTTTGTGCCCGGATTGGATAATTTTCGGATCAGGTACCGGGTCGGACTCGGGTTTTGGGTCCAAATGACAGCTCTAACCATTACCTTTGATGCATAATCCACTAAGATGAATTTTATCATATGTAACAAGAGCAGCAAGCTTCTCTGTCTCAGATGTTTCAAATCGGTTGAAGCAATTAAAGCAGCATACCACGGGTGGTAACAGTATTATATTCACCAGAAATAGTAAGTAGTCTGTAATTAGTAAACTATGTGTATATTACAAAAGTAAGGAAATTGCAACAATTTAGAACAAAATAACCCCGACAATTAGGGCATACTCAACAAAAAGCACTAATAAGACGCCCCCGACACTGTAGTACAATCCGACATAATCCTAGCTAATTAATCGCTAGAGGAATAATAATATCTGTCTATCTGACCCTAATAATTGGGGGGATATTTGAAGACAACCATCTCTCTCTAAGCAATTTGCATGAGCCGATAAAACTATATTTAAGAGGAATCCCAAACATCAGCTGAGAGGCATATGCAAATTTCAAGAAGAGGTGATCAGTTGCCTTTTGGCCACACTTTCTCAAAGTCACACCTTGGCACTGCAGTATTAATACACACCTTACAAAGCAAAGGAACCGAAAGAGCAGATCCACAAAACAAAATCACCAAACCTGTGAAGGAGAGGCCTCTACATAATGTGACAAGTCCCATCTTTTACTTGGAAGTGAGCTAACGAGTGTATCCTTTCCATGCATGTTCTTCACTGAATGCAATTAAGCAATCAAGATATGCCTCACTTCTCATGCAAAAAATAACCCACATCAGCTAAGAGGTAAAAAATGCTTGCATGCTGCAGCTTTGCAGATGGCAATATCTGCAAGCCAATTGCAGGTGAACAAACACCCATCATCATTAGATCCAGTACAGAATACCTAATCTTTTCTTCGGATGTTTTGTCCATTTCAATAGGCAAAAGGCAAATATATGGTTGCTCTAAAAAAAGGCTTAAAGCCTTCTGAGGTTTTGTCATGGGATTGTACAGTAGTGTACACGAAGGGACTTCAATGACAAACTTCTCAAAAGGAGATGATAATCATATAAGCTGATTATGCATGTCTGATATATGTTACACAGGTTGATCTATGTTGGGTATTCCTTTACAACAAGTAGCACACACCACAAGAAAACCTACCTACTTAATTTCAACGTACAAGCTACATTGAAGGTTCATAGTTAAATTCCTTGGCATCACTTAGTTAACAGATTTTAGAATTTTGCAATAGACCTTAAAATGTCTGAAATAGACCACCCATTATGCAAACTTGTAATACTGATAAGGTTCACAGTTATACTTAAGCAAACAGTTAAGTTCAAGCCATATTCTTCCATCCAATTAGAAATAACTATGAGACACATAATATGAAGAAATACTTAAAAGCACTGTACCTGCAGCAATTAATTTGGAGCTTCCAGCAATCCCGACTTTACTTGGCGACTTCCGCCATTTGGGTATGTGAAAAGCATCATCAGAACTTCCCCCATCTGAAAGTCCTTCAGTTTCTGTATTTGTTGTACTCTTAATTTCGGAGCTGACGTTGGCACTGTTCTGGTGAGGAAACCTAGAAGTGTTGTCCATAATATCCTCTATATGAGTCCGGTTGTCCCATCTAAAGCTCCATGATGGCGAGTGTCTAACAGTCATAAGATTAGAAACATCACAACTAATTCTGAGGGGAGAGGGCTTATTCCTCACAGCTACACAACAATTGGCCCCCATGCTGATTGTAAAGTGACAGCAACACTCTTAATTACAACAAAAATATCACATAAAATTCCTACAACAAAGTGTATTTACAGATGGAAGCAGTTGACTTGCTAAAGTGTATCTCCCGACGTTCTCAGATGAAATTACAGTGCCAATCGGAAGCTGATCCTGCACATAACATAAATAAAAAAAAAGTTCATTTAAAGAAGCAAATCAATTGTCATGCAGTACACAAAATGTAGAATACACTGGTCACAAATGGGATATTCAGAAAGATTCAAATGGAAAATTAAGCATTTCTGAAAGAATCAATCAGTCCCAGGTAAACAAAGAGTGATACTTTACTTCGCCCGCCCATGTCTCTATGATAGGTGGGTCATGTGTGGTGCATGTGGACCAAGAGTTTTCCATGGCCCACATGTCATAGAAACAAAGGCGGACAATTGAGAGGGTGCTTAAGAGCATCTCCAACCCTATTGTCTTGTTTTGTGTTGTGATTCCTATGTGGCAAGAAGCACAAGACAATGTCTTTCCTATGTGGCAAGATGATATTCACACAAGACAATGAGATAAAAAAGTGTCCTCCAATGCAAAAGTTTGAGAAGACAATAAAATTACTTTTTTTTTCAACTTCCAAGAACTTCTCCACTTCTTTTTTTATAAATATTTTTATTCATAATTGATGATGTGGAAGTAAAGCATTGTGAAGTCTATTGTCTAGATCTAGACAACCAACTTCACATTGTCTTTGACATGTCATTGCCATGTCAACTTCACAATTTATTTCACATTTGCATTGGAGAAGGAATTTTGAAATAAGAAATGGTGATTCCTATGTGGCAACCATTTTTTTCCACACTCACAATGGGTTGGAGATGCTCTAAGAAGTATTTCTCAAGAACAGGTAATTTAATTGGGACTGATACCAACAAACTTCACAAGAGGCCGTTTCAGTTCTTCATTGAATGTGCTTTGAGAGTCTTCTAAGTTGTAACATAATACATAAACTCTACGAACCAAAGAAACCCATAAATAGATGGGTTGTCTAATTCAGCTAAGAGGAAAGCCCGTAGATATGTAAGAAAAACCTAGTTACATGTGAATCAATATCCACAATACCAAAATTACAACATAGCAACAAACAATTCAAGAGACAGAATATTGGGGCTCTACCAAAAAGGGAAACCCATCTTGTCCACATAAGAATTAATAGATCAGATGAGTAGAAATTACAGTCAAATATGCAAAGAGGTCCAGTGCTATTTTCTCAGAGGCAAACTTTCTGGTCCTCCCTACCTGCAATTAATGGCCATTTTTCATATAAAAGGAAGGGCAGTTGTCAATGTAACAGTCAGGTTGGCAAGGAAGATGATAAGTTAAGAGTCCTACAAAAATTCAGAAGAGAAACTCTAGCTCCAAAATAAAATAATAATAGTATTGTTGAATAATATTAATATTAACTCTCTCAACCCTCACCAACACTACGGAGTTTTGTGCAAGTGACAGGGACTTTAACATGGTATCAGAAACAACTCAGGTTCAATTCTCTAACACAGTAGCACGCATTAATTTCAAATGGATTAAAAAATATATATATACATATGCGTGAATCCAGCTTCAGCCCAAGAAAAAAAAAATCACTAAACTGTAACAAATACTGCATTGATTAGTGATAAATCAGTAAAAGTCTGTTAAAAAAAAATCATCTGTATAATCATAGTTAGTGATTCAATTTTTCTTTTCTTTTTTTTAAATAAGAAAAATACATATGCGTGAATCCAGCTTCGGTTCAAGCAAAAATCACCAAACTGTAACAATTACTGCATTGATGAGTGATAAATCAGTAAGGTATGTTAAGAAAAAATTATCTTCAAACAAATTCTTCTAATTTAAATAGACTAAAACCCTAAAAAATTCCTATATCATAGAAATTCATTACTACTTCACTAAAAATCATAACTTTCTCCATTGAAAATTCTTCCATACAACATCTATAAGAACTAAATTAGTACCTACAATGGAAGCGATCCTGAAAAAATATCTTCTAATTAGAATAAAAGGTACTCAAAATTGTAAACTGTCCCAATTAAATTGACAAAATTCAACTAAAATCATAAAAAAGAACTCATAAATCATAGAAATTAAGTACTAAATTCACCAAAAATTACAGGTTTATCCATTACTAATCGAATAAAATAGATACTATGCACGCGCAATAACAAAAAAAAAAATGAATCCATCAGTACAACATAGATAATCTCCGATCACTAGGAAGCACCAAAGAAAAAACCGAAATTAGGACCTAAAATGGAACCAACCCACCGAAATCGAACAAAGACCTCCAGAGAACTGATTAAAGCTGGAAACTTTTTCGCTCCGACCTGGACGATACTGAGATCCGGTTCATCCGCCGCCGCGGAAATCGCGAGTTCTGGGGAGACGACCCATAGCTAGGGTTTCGGATCGGGTCCGCGAATGACTCCAGCCTCTACGCAGCGCAGAGTGGCGGAGAGAACGTCGGAGGAGAGGAGAGAGGTTCTGGTTTCGGTGGGTTTCGGTGGTGCTTCTCCTTGTTAGGGTTTCTAGAGAGAGAGAGAAAAGTGGAGGGAGGAGAAAGAGAACACTCTGCGTTCCTTTTTCTTCGTCTCTCCCTCCATTAAAATGAAAGAGGCGTACGTGGCACGCCTCTACCGACACGTCGGACTCTATTTTTTTTTTGGGTCCGACTATTGGCACCCCACCCATTTCTAAGGACACCCCAAAAAAATTAAAAAACATGTTAAAAGACCAATATACCCCCAAACGTTTTCTAGTACACCCCAAAAAAAAAATCACGATGCGCTCGACAAATACCGGTCGAACAGACAAGGTCTGTTCGACAAGTATTGGTCGAACATGTCTTGACATGTTCGACCAATACAGGTCGAACAGACCTTGTCCGTTCGACCAGTACAGGTCGAACCTACTGTGCCCAAATTTTTTTTTCAATTTTTTTTTTCGGTCGCGGTCGTCGGGAATCGGAGAGGGGGAGGAGGAGGAGGAGGCGGGTCGGGATGAGGGGGGGTCGGAGGAGGAGGAGGTGGGTCCGGGGGAGGGGGGGTCGGAGGAGGAGTCGGGGAGGAGGAGGAGGAGGAGGAGGGGGGTTCGGAGGAGGAGGAGGATGGGGGGGTTCGGAGGAGGAGTCAGGGAGGAGGAGGAGGAGGGGGGGTCGGAGGAGCCAGGGGGGAGGAGGAGGAGGAGGAGGAGGAGGAGGGAGGGATGGGGTGTGCTTAGTAGGGGAGGGTAGAATAGGAATAAGGAATTTTTTTTTTTTTTAATGGGGTGTCCTTAGAAATGGGTGGGGTGTCAATAGTCGGACCCTTTTTTTTTTTTCCTTTTTATGCTCCTTTAATAAATTTAAGGGCTTTTTTGCAATATGATTCCCTTAAATTGAAGCTATGTTTCCCTTCTATGCAAAATAGAAATATTTTGTTAATAACTTGAACAAAAAAACAAATAAATTTGGGCTTTTTATATGGGCACAACCAAATATGATCATGGCTAGTCCGGATTGTGGCTAGCCCAAATTTCTTTGTTTTTCACAAGACTAGCCCAAAAATTTAATCATAGCTATCCCAAATCCCCCTCCCCCTCCGAAACCCATTTTTTTTTCCTTCATTTGCAAAATTCATTCTCTCTTCCAAAATTCTCACCCCTCTCTTCTTCTTCTTCCTCTTCTCCTCCACCTCTCCTCAATCCCCAACATCATCCTCTTCTCATCCACAACTCCTAAATTTTCAACATCTTCCACTTCTCCTCCACCATCCTCCTCTTTTGAAGAAATTAATTCAAGCACACAAATTCTTTCTCAATTTATTTCCAAAATCCTAGAAATTAATTTGAAAATTTTAAGCATCAATTACATTGTTTATTTCAATTCTTTATAGCCCATTTGAATGAATTAAACTACATACGGAGTAGGAAATTATCCATTTAAATTAAACCCAAGTATGAACGAACGAGAAAACTCCGCGTCGACAAGGACTGCCCAATTTTCTGGCAGTCCTACAAACTGAATGGACTGCCAGAAGAATGGGCAGTCCAACTCACAACATGTGTAACTTTGGACTGCCCATTCTTCTGGCAATCCAACATACAGACTGGACTGCCAGATAGTTGGGCAGTCTAAAGTTACACATGTTGTGAGTTGGACTTCCCATTCTTCTGGTAGTCCAACATACAGACTGGACTGTCAGATAGTTGTGTAACGCCCCAGAACCAGAACACTGGAGAGCGGGGACATACATAGCCAGCTGCGTATATTGAAGTGCAACCCACCTCGCTATACGGTCACGGCTGTTTAGATACATGAGGGTTTAACTACAAGCCATCAGTCTCCTATGGTCAAGAACGAGCCTATTGTCTCAATCTCAAGCAAGCAATAATAGTTACAAGATGTCAGAGCACCAAATATATAATAGCAAGGCATCCCATACATTACATATTCGGATGATCATGAAACTAGTCGTACAAAATATTAGGACTAGCAAGAGTTTTAGTCATACATGATCAACCCTAGGATTTGTCAATCATGTTACAGCCCGTAGGCAGATAGTAAATAAAGGTGCAATACGAGCTAACACGTGCTCGCCGGCTAAACGCCTCAAAAGAATAATTTTACAATAAAGTGGGAGGACAAAAAAAATCCACTCGTTGCCAGGGTTACGTCTGGTGGTCACCATCTGGCTAGAAGACAGGTGGATCCTCTGGTGCTGCTCCGATATCTGGCCATACAAAACTAGCTGGGTCAGACCCCAGAAAGAGCAAGTGCCATAAAGGAGGCTTCACTTAGGAACTAAAACCAGCATATCACAAATAAATAGCAAAGGTAATTAAAAGATACTGATAATAATTGAGATAACAATAATATATTGAGCACGAAGAAACCATTCAAGTAGCCAGACTGCAACCCTTAAACCAAACAAGGACAGGGATTGCAATCCTTCGCCTGAATAGAAATCCGCCTCAATTACTATTGATAAGGTAACTAGACAATAAACGAAGAGAGGACACAGAACTGTTCCGGGAGCCAGGTTACAACCCTTAAACCAAACAAGGACCGGGGTTGTAACCCTTCGCCTGAACAGAACTGGACCACTGATCTTTATTGTTAAGGCCAGTATAAATAATCATGATATTGAAGTAAGGTATAACATGACGAGAAGGGCAAGGGGTGCAATACGACAATAAACGAAAAGAGGACACAGAACTGCTCCGGAAGCCAGGTTACAACTCTTAAACCAAACAAGGACCGAGGTTGTAACCCTTCGCCTGAACAGAACTGGTCCCCTGATCATTATTGTTAAGGCAAGCATAAATAATCATGTTATGTCACAATCTTGCACAGGATCAGGACAAGTCGAAGCTGGGCTAGACTTCATTCAATCAATCACGGCCAAGCAAAGAGTACGGCTTAATACTTTAACTAACTAGGGTTATCACAGGCCTAGTTACTAGCAAATGTAATGTGATTATCCCAACAGCCACAAGCCCTGCATACCATCCAGGTTATCCAGGTCGAATGTCCGTTTATGAAGGATGCAACACGTGACAGTGTGCTGGAAATGTGCCCTACTCATCGGTAGGCTACAAGTCCACTTAGTGCGCCCAGATAACGGGATTGCCTGTAGCTGGGAAATCTCTTCATGACTACTGAATTATTCTAGTTTATTAGCCTTAGTCGATTTCAGTGGGTACCCCTGACCATGGTACTCAGGGATCCCCATCCTAGACATGATGCAAGACAGTACCAGTTTATTTGTACAAACACAATCGTCCACGGTGTCCAGGTCTTTCATACTTGTCATGTCAGGCTAGCTGTCGTAACAACATGTCGAGATATATCATGTCAGTTTACTTGTCAAGAGTGCGCCACAACGGGCCACTATCGTGTTCTATTCTTACATTATCATGAATGAGAGAAACTTGCATAAAATAACTAATGACATATTCTTGAAGCCAAGAAAAAGATCTACAACTTTTATGTTGGGAGTTGGGAGAAATTCTGACCATAAATCAGCCAAATATGACAAGAAAAATAACTAAATATGTACTATACGGCCAAGGGTGAATTGGGGGCTCATGCGGCAGTAGATGGGTACTCATCTATGCGGCTGGGTAGATGGATACCCATGCGGCTGAGTAGATGGGTACTCATCTATGCGGCTGAGTAGATGGGTACTCATGCGGCTGAGTAGATGGGTACTCATCTATGCGGCTGAGTAGATATGGGTACTCATCTATGCGGCTGAGTAGATATGGGTACTCATGTGGCTGAGTAGATGGGTACTCATGCGGCTGAGTAGATATGGGTACTCATCTATGCGGCTGAGTAGATGGGTACTCATGCGGCTGAGTAGATGGGTACTCATCTATGCGGCTGAGTAGATGGGTACCCATCTTCTCCGAAAATCTGAGAAGGATGGCCATGGAACCCATATCTTCCAATGCTCCATAAAACCTTTATTATAAGTCCAAATCCGAACTTCCATAGGTCAAAATGGATAGAACGAAATTCTCTACAACATGGAACCATCAAAACTTAGAAATAACAATATTAAGTAGATCAAAATTCAAGAAATCCAAAAATACTATAAACTTAGATCTACACAAATTGAGCCATGGAAATTAAAAATGCCAAGTACTAAAGTATTTTAGAATGCTGTGAAGAAGATAATGGAACAATAAAATTTGTGTTCCTCCATGAAGCAAGATGCACTTGCCTAAGCCCTCTCTCTCTCTCTCTGGTAGGTGAAGAAGTAATGGTGGAGAGTAAATGAAGAAGGAAGGAAATAATGATGAGAGAGAAAAGGAAGGGGTTATAAATAAGGAGGGTGGTGGTAGGTAGGAGGGTTCACCCTTGGTTCATGATGAACCAAAGCAAACCAAGCCAAGCCGAACCAACCCAAGAATAAACCGATCAATGAAATGCTAGAATAAATCAATCAGAGAGACATGCAATATGGGTCAAATTACGTATACATATACCAAGATACGCAATACGAACCACAGGCATTACAACTCTACCTACCTTAAAAGAATTCCGTCCTCGAAATTTAATTAAGAGGTTAGAGGGACAAGAACAAGCTATACTATTCACAGGCAAGCTATACTAATCAAGCAATCAATTAATTATTCATGCAAGCAAGGAATCGAAGGCATGAGGCATAAGAAAGATATTATACCTCACGAGTCAAACAGGTCGGGATATCGTGATCGAATATCATCCTCACGCTCCCATGTTGACTCACCCAAAGAGTGATGACCCCAAGCAACTCAGACTAACTTGATAGTCTTGTTCTTGAGTATCTTCTCTCTTCGGTCCAATATAGACACGGGCCTCTCCTCATACGAAAGGTTGGTACTAACAACCAATTCCGAATGATCCATGATGTGGCTCGGGTCCGGGATATACCGTCGCAGTTGGGATACATGGAATACGTCATGCATCTCACGTAGCGATGGTGGAAGAGCGAGACGATAGGATACATCTCCTACTCGCTCCAGAATATCGAACGGCCCTATATACCTAGGACTAAGCTTTCCCCGCACGCTGAAACGAATGACGCCACGGTTAGGCGAAATCCTCAGGAATACATGGTCGCCGACAGAAAATTCAAGGGGACGCCGATGAGAATCGGCCCAATGGCGCTGGCGATCTTGTGCGACACGAAGATGATCTCTGACTCTTCTGACCACCTCAACTGTCTGAGCAATCATTTCTGGACCGAGCATCTGTCTCTCTTCGACATCGTCCCATGCTAGCGGGGATCGGCACTTCCTACCATACTGTGCCTCGAACGGTGCCATCTGGATACTAGCTTGGAAACTGTTATTGTCCGAGAACTCTACCAGCTGCAGGTGATCTTCCCACGAACCACCGAAGTCGAGTGTACATGACCGCAACATATCTTCAAGAGTTTGGATCATGCGTTCCGACTGGCCATCTGTCTGTGGGTGATAAGCTGAGCTAAACTGGAGGTGAGTCCCCAAACTCTTTTGCAAGCTACGCCAAAAGTGCGACGTAAACCTTGAATCTCGGTCCGAGGTGATACTAACTGGTACTCCATGCATCCTGACTACCTACCTGAGGTACATCTCTGCCAGCTGAGCCGTCGACTGACCAACTCTGAACGAGAGAAAGTGGGCCACCTTCGTGAGCCGGTCAACTATAACCCAAATAGCATCTCGACCAGATGGGGATCTAGGCAATCCAGTCACAAAATCCATGGTCACATGCTCCCACTTCCATTCTGGAATCGGCAAGGGCTGAAGAAGTCCAGCTGGCCTCTGATGTTCAGCTTTAACTTGTTGACAAACCAAACATCGAGAGACAAACCGGGCTATCTCCCTCTTCATGCCATTCCACCAAAAGTGCTGACGGATATCACGGTACATCTTCGTGCCACCGGGATGAATCGAATACTGCAAACTGTGAGCCTCTGCCATGATCTCCTATCTGATATCTCCACTGGGTACACAAAGACGCTTCCCATGTCGAAGTGTACCGTCTTCATGGATACATAACTCTGGTCTGTCCTGCCTCACACTCTGCTCTGAGTCGCTGAAGCTTGGAATCTGCTGACTGCGCCATCCGGATCCTTTCGACTATAGTGGACTGAACTTGCATGCTGGCCATCAATGCCATACTGGAAGGGAGGACAACTTCTATACCCATCTTCTGAAGATCGGCTAACAGCTCTGGTTGTGCTGTTAGGATATAAACTCTGGCTCTCCTGCTCAATGCATCTGCAACAACGTTGGCCTTCCTAGGATGATACTGCAGGTTGACATCATAATCCACAAGTAGCTCTAGCCATCTTCTCTGACGCATGTTAAGATCCTTCTGGGTGAAAACATACTTCAGGCTCTTGTGGTCGGTGAAGATCTCCACCCTATCTCCGTACAAGTAGTGCCTCCACAACTTAAGTGCAAACACTACTGCTGCCAGCTCCAAGTCATGGGTTGGGTAATTTCTCTCATGATCACGAAGTTGTCGTGACGCATAAGCTATTACCTTCCCATGCTGCATCAAAACACATCCTAGACCTCTGCCCGAAGCATCACAATACACGGAGAATCCCCCGGTTCCATCTGGAAGCGTGAGAATGGGTGCCGCCATCAAGCCTCGCTTCAATCTCTCAAAAGAATTTTGGCACTCTGTTGTCCAAGCAAACTGCACATCCTTGCGGGTCAACTGGGTCAATGGTGCTGAAATCCGAGCGAAGTCTGAAACAAATCGCCGGTAGTAGCCGGCTAAGCCAAGGAAACTGCGAATTTCTGCCACTGTGCTAGGTACCGGCCACGTTTCAATAGCCACGATCTTCTGGAGATCCACTTCTACTCCTCCTCTGGTGATGATATGACCCAAGTACGAAATGCGATCGAGCCAGAACTCGTATTTACTAAACTTGTCATACAACTGGTGCTCTATGAGAATCTGAAGAACCACACGGAGATGCTGCTCATGCTCCGCCTCACTCTTGCTGAAGACCAGGATGTCGTCTAGAAACATAATCATGAACTGATCCAAATAAGGCATAAATATACGATTCATGAGGTCCATGAATACTGCCGGCGCATTGGTTGCTCCAAATGGCATCACAAGGAACTCCCAATGCCCATACCTAGACCTGAAAGCTGTCTTCGGGATGTCCTGCTCTCTGACTCTGATCTGATGGTATCCTGAGCGCAAGTCAATCTTCGAGAATACTGCTGCCCCCTTGAGTTGATCAAACAAGTCATCTATCCTCGGGAGAGGATATCTGTTCTTGATTGTCACCGAGTTCAAGGTACGATAATCTACACATAATCTGGACGTACCATCCTTCTTTTTCACAAGAAGCATCGGGGCTCCTCAAGGTGATCTACTAGCACGAATGAATCCCTTGGTTCTGAGTTCTTCAATCATCTTGTACAATATCTCTAGCTCTGACGGCGCCATCCTGTAGACTCTCTCTGACGTTGGGGCTGTTCCGGGAATCAAGTCGATGGTGAACTCGATCTCCCGCTCTGGTGGCATCCCTGGAAGCTCTTCTGAAAAAACATCTGGAAATTCATCAACTATCCGAGGTAACTGCACTGCTGCTACTGCCATCCACAACACTGGAGGAGAAGGTTCAACTTCGCCTCGAGAAAAGAAAAACTCTGGCTCGCTTGGAATGCTAAAAACAACCCGACCGATATGGCAGTCTATCCTAGCATACTGGTCCCTCAACCAATCCATCCCTAAGACCACATCATAATCAGCCATCGGAAACTCTATCAATCTAGCGGGGAACTCTCTACCGCTAACTACGATCCGACACGAGGAAAACACTCTATCTACTCCCACAAGTCTGTTACCAGTAAGTATATTGAGCCTTACTGATAATGACTCGGGCTCCAGTCCTATCCGTGTCGCGAATCGTACAGACATAAATGAATGCGAGGCACCAGAATCAAATAATACTGAAGCTGGAAAGGTGTTGACGAGAATAGTACCTGCCACCACCTCACCTGGTGCTATTCTTTCTTCTCCCATGGTCAAAGCCAGCACTTGACTATGTCCTCTGGGTGCCGGTCCCCTCTGCTGAAAATTCCTCTGCCTGCTCTGGATCAGGGCTTGGGCTTGGGCATACTGCTGCGGTCTCTGCTGCTGGAATGCCTGGGCCTGCGTCGGCAATGGCCTCGGAAACGGGTACTGCTGCTGCTGCTGCTGGACTGGTGCTGGTCCTCTAACTGATGGACTAGAGAAAGCTGATGATGAACTCCCCCTGTTCGGACAGTTCCCAACCCTGTGGTCCGGGGCACCACAAGCCAAGCACAAATCCTGTGCTCTGCGACACTCTGACACCACGTGCCCCGGCTTCCCGCAGTGTGAACATCCCACTGCAGAAGACTGCTTCTGCTTCTGCTGCTGAGGGTGCGTCGGGGTTGAATGCTGAACCGACGTCACTGAGGCCGCTCGCCTCGGAGCTCCAATGGTCAAGGCCCTGGCTGCTGGGGCTGGTGTTGATGACTAATTCATCTGGCCGTGAGATCGCTTCTG
The DNA here is from genome assembly GCA_029216955.1 of Iris pallida. Classification (NCBI taxonomy): domain Eukaryota; kingdom Viridiplantae; phylum Streptophyta; class Magnoliopsida; order Asparagales; family Iridaceae; genus Iris; species Iris pallida. Next base: position 7,128,777 of record JANAVB010039816.1, on the reverse strand, counting down.
ACCTTCGGTCCTATCTACGATCCTCTGGGAGGTATATTCATGCCTCCGGGCTGCTATCAACACTGCATCAAAAGTCTGATGCTCAAACTGCTCAACTGCCAACAAAATCTCCAGGTGAAGCCCCTGCTGGAATCGCTGGGCTCTATCGAACTCGTTGCTACCAGGGTGGGAGCAAACCGACTAAGCCTGGAGAACTCGGCCGCATATCCATCGACCGTCCTGCCCATATGATTCAAATTGGTGAACCTCGTCTGTAGATCATAACGAGCTACAACATCAAAATACTTGGTCTGGAATCTCTCCCTGAATACTGCCCATAAAATAGGGGCCACTAATCCATCGGCCTGCGCTGCCCACCAGCTGCGGACAAGATCCAATAACTGCAGGCGCACCACGGCCACCTTCTCGATCTCTGGAGTCCTGGCTGCTTCTAGAATCACCTCCGTGTCCTGAAGCCATGCATCTGCAGCGATCGCATCTTCGCTACCATCAAAGAATGGAGGGTTCAAGCGCTTGAAGCTGTTGGCCGCGCTGTTACCCTGATGACCTCCTCTGGTCAAAGCATCTGCCACCGCCTGGTGCAAGGCATCTCCTCGACGATCCTGGGAAGCTAATAGGGACCTGATGAGACCCACCAAAGTGCCATCATCAAGCTCTGCAGGCTGGACGGGCTGAATTGGTGGCTCTCCTCCGGTAGGCATGACTCTGGAGGCTACTCCCGAATGCTGGGCTTGATCTCCGGGTTGCTGCTGGTCCACGGGAGGTGCTCCGCCTTGCTGATCGACAGGTCCAGGAATAATGTCGCTGAAGAAGACGACATAGGGAACAATAAGGAAGGACCAGGACAGATCAACGATACAAGCATGTGATCAGGTCAAAATTCTCAGGGATTTGAAGATACGAGCAGAGATCAAGGACGAATACTGATAGAGACATCTATTCGCTAAACCCTCACATATCTTGATTTACAAGACCTACATGGGCCACCACTTAAACCATGTAACGCCCCAGAACCAGAATACTGGAGAGCGGGGGCATACATAGCCAGCTACGTATATTGAAGTACAACCCACCTCGCTATATGGTCACGGCTGTCTAGATACATGAGGGTTTAACTACAAGCCATCAGTCTCCTATGGTCAAGAACAAGCCTATTGTCTCAATCTCAAGCAAGCAATAATAGTTACAAGATGTCAGAGCACCAAATATATAATAGCAAGGCGTCCCATACATTACATATTCGGATGATCATGAAGCTAGTCGTACAAAATGTCAGGACTAACAAGAGTTTCAGTCATACATGATCAACCCTAGGATTTGTCAATCATGTTACAGCCCGTAGGCAGATAGTAAATAAAGGTGCAATACGAGCTAACACGTGCTCGTCGGCTAAACGCCTCAAAAGAATAATTTTTACAATAAAGTGGGAGGACAAAAAGAAACCCACTCGTTGCCAAGGTTACGTCTGGTGGGCACCATCTGGCTGGAAGACAGGTGGATCCTCTGGTGCTGCTCCGATATCTGGCCATACAAAACCAGCTGGGTCAGACCCCAGAAAGAGCAAGTGCCACAAAGGAGACTTCACTTATGAACTAAAACCAGCATATCACAAATAAATAGCAAAGGTAATTAAAAAATACTGATAATAATTGAGATAAAAATAATATATTGAGCACGAAGAAACCATTCAAGTAGCCAGACTGCAACCCTTAAACCAAATAAGGACCGGGGTTGCAATCCTTCGCCTGAATAGAAATCCGCCTCAATTACTATTGATAAGGTAACTAGACAATAAACGAAAAGAGGACACAGAACTGTTCCGGAAGCCAGGTTACAACCCTTAAACCAAACAAGGACCGGGGTTGTAACCCTTCGCCTGAACAGAACTGGACCCCTGATCTTTATTGTTAAGGCCAGTATAAATAATCATGATATTGAAGTAAGGTATAACATGACGAGCAGTGCAAGGGGTGCAATACGACAATAAACGAAGAGAGGACACAGAACTGCTCCGGGAGCCAGGTTACAACCCTTAAACCAAACAAGGACCGGGGTTGTAACCCTTCGCCTGAACAGAACTGGTCCCCTGATCATTATTGTTAAGGCAAGCATAAATAATCATGTCATGTCACAATCTTGCACAGGATCAGGACAAGTCGAAGCAGGGCTAGACTTCATTCAATCAATCACGGCCAAGCAAAGAGTACGGTTTGATACTTTAACTAACTAGGGTTATCATAGGCCTAATTACTAGCAAATGCAATAAGATTATCCTAACAGCCACAAGCCCTGCAGACCATCCAGGTTATCCAGGTCGAATGTCCGTTTATGAATGATGCAACACGTGACAATGTGCTGGAAATATGCCCTACTCGTTGGTAGGCTACAAGTCCACTTAGTGCGCCCAGATAACGGAATTGCCTGTAGCTGGAAAATCTCTTCATGACTACTGAATTATTCTAGTTTATTAGCCTTAGTCGATTTCAGTGGGTACCCCTGACCATGGTACTCAGGGATCCCCATCCTAGACATGATGCAAGACAGTACCAGTTTATTTGTACAAACACAATCGCTCACGGTGTCCAGGTCTTTCATACTTGTCATGTCAGGCTAGCTGTCGTAACAACATGTCGAGATATATCATGTCAGTTTACTTGTCAAGAGTGCGTCACAACGGGCCACTATCGTGTTCTATTCTTACATTATCATGAATGAGAGAAACTTGCATAAAATAACTAATGACATATTCTTGAAGCCAAGGAAAAGATCTACAACTTTCTTGTTGGGAGTTGGGAGAAATTCTGGCCAAAAATCAGCCAAATAGGACAAGAAAAACAACTAAATAGGTACTATGCGGCCAAAGGTGAATTGGGGGCTCATGCGGCAGTAGATGGGTACTCATCTATGCGGCTGGGTAGATGGATACCCATGCGGCTGAGTAGATGGGTACTCATCTATGCGGCTGAGTAGATGGGTACTCATGCGGCTGAGTAGATGGATACTCATCTATGCGGCTGAGTAGATGGGTACTCATGCGGCTGAGTAGATGGGTACTCATGCGGCTGAGTAGATGGGTACTCATCTATGCGGCTGAGTAGATGGGTACTCATGCGGCTGAGTAGATGGGTACCCATCTTCTCCAAAAATCTGAGAAGGATGGCCATGGAACCCATAGCTTCCAATGCTCCATAAAACCTTCATTATAAGTCAAAATCCGAACTTCCATAGGTCAAAATGGGTAGAACGAAATTCTCTACAACATGGAACCATCAAAACTTAGAAATAACAATGTTAAGTAGATCAAAACCTAAGAAATCCGAAAATACTATAAACTTAGATCTACACAAATTGAGCTATGAAAATTAAAAATGCCAAGTACTAAAGTGTTTTAGAATGCTGTGAAGAAGAGAATGGAACAATAAAATTTGTGCTCCTCCATGAAGCAAGATGCACTTGCCTAAGCCCTCTCTCTCTCTCTCTGGTAGGTGAAGAAGTAATGGTGGAGAGTAAATGAAGAAGGAAGGAAATAATGATGAGAGAGAAAAGGAAGGGGTTATAAATAAGGAGGGTGGTGGTAGGTAGGAGGGTTCACCCTTGGTTCATGATGAACCAAAGCAAACCAAGACAAGCCGAACCAACCCAAGAATAAACCAATCAATGAAATGCTAGAATAAATCAAGCAGGGAGACATGCAATACGGGTCAAATTACGTATACATATACCAAAATACGCAATATGAACCACAGGCATTACAAGTTGGGCAATCCAAAGTTACACATGTTGTGAGTTGGACTGCCCATTCTTCTGGCAGTCCAACATACAGTAAGGACTGCCAAAAAAATGGGCAGTCCTTTCTTTCACATGCTGTGACTTAGGACTGTCATGTTTTCTGGCAGTCCATTCAGTTTATAGGACTGCCAAAAAATTGGACAGTCCTTGTTTACACTAGTTGAACAGCAATATTATGGTTTCCACAATTATTAGGATTTGTGCATTATGAGGAGCCTTTGGGTGCCATCAAAATTGGAAATGAGAAGAAAATTAGGGTTTAATTTTTGGATGTTTTCTTTTCATTTTCTTCTTCTCTGTCGATTGAAAATCGAAATTCGAAATGGGAAGAAAAGTAGGGTTTAAACCCCCAATATACTTGGAGATAGTGAGAATGAGTTGAGAAAGAAAATTAAGGTTTAAACCCATCAGAATTCTCATTTTTGTTATTTTTGTTCTTCTTCTTCTTCCTCTTCTTCTTTTTCTTGTTCTTCTTGTTCTTGTTCTTCTTCTTGGATGAGTTGAGGAAGAAGAAGAAGAACAAAATTAGAAAAATTGACTTTTATACCAAAGAGTGGAATCGCGATAACTTTTTTAATGGCAAACTTGTAGACAAATCAAAAAAAAAGGGCTAGCCTTGATAACAATTGGATGTGCCCATATAAAAAGCCTAAATTTGTCATGCTCCCCTCTTCCCTCTTTGCCTTCCCTCTTTTCAGGGGCAGTTGAGTCATTCTACTTAGTAAGACTACAAGATAAATTTGGGTTAGCTTTCTTCTTTCTTTCTTTCTTCTTGGACCGTAGGAACAAATCTAAGGCACAAATATAATATTACTAGCTAGAAATTTAAAAAACTAAAAATTTAAGAAAAAACTAGAAATTAAAAAAAAACTAATTTAAGAAACAAATATGAGTAATTTAAAAAAGTTGTGGGAGCGACGGACCCCAATCTTGTCTATATAGCTCTGTCTATACATCTTTTTCATATTGCTCGTACAGATAAGCTTGTCTCTGCAAGCAACAAAAGTCATTTAAGTTCCTATTTGAAATGGAAAATGTCTCATTTCAAAAGGGTAAATGGTGTCTCTGTAAATATTTTATACATCTCTTTCCACCATTTTTTGTATGGCTGAAATGGCAGACGTTGTCATCGAAAATAAAATAAACATTGTATGTGCTAACCTTAAACATTGTATGGCCTCGTTTGGTTCACGAATTCAAGAAATCCGGAAAGAAAATTTGTTTTTTTTCTTTGTTTGGTAGCCACAAATTTGGGAAGCACTTTTCTGACATGAAAAAAAATAAGAAAAAAAATGGTTTCTCTCATGACCCATGGGATTCATTTTTCCTCCTCCTTTTCCAACATTAATTACCAAATATTATGACAAAAATAGCCTTGATTTATTACCTATTTTACCAATTAACTCTTCATTATAATTATGTTGACATTGGATATTGTTGGAACAATGATATATTTTTTCTTTCCTTTTCTACACCAACCAAACATAGGAAAAAAAATTTGATAGAAATTCTACTTTTCCATCCCCATAAAAAATACATGGGAATTGATTTCCTTTCCGTGAACCAAACGAGGCCTAAAATATGACCAATTATAATAGTATGCTTGGTCATTTTGGTACCGATTACCATCGTCTCATGGAAGACACCATTGGGTATAGGAAAACCGAGAAGGAGAGCACAACTTTTCTGAATGATATTCGAACCGGTTGGAATGTTCTATTGAAGTTGGGGCCTGTGTGGTAAACAAGAAGTGAATTTGGATTTGGATTTGGACTTTCAAGAAGGAAAGAGAGATAGAAATGTAGGAGACAAATGTGTTTGGTTGAGATAGAAAAGTGAAAAATGGGAAGTGAAAAGTAGACATGTGTGTTTGGTTGAGATAGGTAAGTGAGAAGTGGGAAATGAGAAAGAGTATGTAATAATAATAAAAATTATTTGTATTAGTTAATGTTAATAAAAATATTTGGTTAATTAGTTAATTATTCTAATTATATACAGAAATATCTAATATTAAAATAATACTTTAACTAATTAATATCAACTAACTAATATTAAATATATTTAATAAAATATGTTAAATATTTATAACTTTAGGGAAAGAGAGAGAGAATGACCGAACCATTCTTTTTTTTTTTTTTTGACAAAGCTTTCTTCTCCGGTCACCCATCTCTCTCTCTCTCTCTCTCTCTCTCTCCATGGTGGCGCGGCGTGGTCCGCAAGGGTTTCCCTCCGGCGGAGATCGGTCCGCAAGGGTCGGATCCAGCGGAGATCGGTCCGCAAGGATCGAATTCGGCGGAGGTCGGTCCGCAAGGGTCGGATCCTTCGCTGACCGGAGGCCCAGCCATGAGCAGGAGTCGGATCCGACGGAGATCAGTCCGCCAGGGGCTACAATTTTTTTTTTTTGGTTTGGCAAATCCAACCACAAAATTCTCCACATTCGGTTGAGGAGAGTGGATGTGGGAGTAGGGAAAGGAGGGGGGATAGGGACTGCAACACTCTTCCCCAAGCAAAATCCAGCTTCCCTTCTCCATCTAATCAAACGGTGGATTCCTATATCCATCCCCAAAATCCAGCAAAACTCTGAATTTAGAACAATTCCTATTCCACTTCCTGTTTACCAAACAGGCGCTTGGACGAGCTGTGGAACAAAGTGTTCTAGTCTCAGGTGGTACATGGAGTATTTAGTTTCGAACTTTGATGCACGTAGAGGATTATGTCATTTCTGTCAAGCATCTTCGCTTCGAGTTTTTGTGGTATAGAACTTCGACGGACGGAAAATAGTATGTCATCCTTCCCTAGGTACCTCCAGTCTCAAGACATGTAGTATTGTGTCATCCGTCATTCGGACAACTTCAACTTAGGCCTCGTCTGGTTCACGGAAAGAAAATTAATTTTCATGTATTTTCTATCGGGATGGAAAAGTAGAATTTCTATTAAATTTTTTTTTCTATATTTGGTTGGTGTAGAAAAGGAAAGAAAAAATATATTATTGTTCCAACAATATCCAATGTCAACATAATTATAATGAAGAGTTAATTGGTAAAATAGGCAATAAATTAAGGCTATTTTTGTCATAATATTTGGTAATTAATGTTGGAAAAGGAGGAGGAAAAATGAATCCCATGGGTCATGAGAGGAACTATTTTTCCTCATATTTTCTCCCATGTCAGGAAAGTGTTTTCCAAATTTGTGGCTACCAAACAAAGAAAAGGAACAAGTTTTCTTTCCGAATTCCTTGAATCCGAACCATTAGTGAGACTTCCGTTACACTTTGCATGCCCTTGCGAATCACCACAATGATGCGTGTATGGACAACATAGGGAGTGAGAGCCGCCTTTAGCTACCTATCACCGTCGACAAGGAACTGCACTCGAAGAGCCCGAAGACTCGTCATTTATTAATTTAAAAGTGAAGATAAATAAAATTACATGATAAATGATAAATTGTTGATCGATCACTGGATCACTTCTTGTTAAGCTTTTTTTTTTAGTCATTAGACATTTGTTCTACTACCAGGTAGAGATAAGAACTGTTATCCATGATGTATCCTCACTTCCATACTTTCACAACACTCACCAATACTTATGTTGGTGGTAGGGCTGAGCATTATTAGGTTTTAAATCGAAAACCGAATCGAACCGAACCGAATAAGCTATTCGGTTCGGTTCAAAATCAAAACGGGTCGGTTTCGGTTTTAGAAACCCATTAATTCGGTTATAGGATTTGGGTTCGGTTAATGGGTTCGGATTCGGTTTAAAACCGAAACCGAATTGGTATAGGTATTTACCAAAATATCCTAACATTCACCCTAACTATAACATCAAACTTTTACTCTCTCTCTCTCTCATCTCATTCTCTCATTTAGCAGCCGCCGCTTCCTTCTATTCTTCTTCTTTTCTGAGAGAAATGGAAACCCTAGTTCCCTAACACCGCCGCTCCCTTCCGCCTCTCTTCTCCGCCACTCACCGCCTCTTCTCAGCCTCTCATCGCCTCTTCTCACTTCTGACGGCCTCGCCTCTCGCCGATCATCGTGGATCTACAGATCTGAGTCATCTGACTGTGGATCTACAGATTTGAAGTCTAAATCTCGTGGATCTACAGATCTGACTGTGGATCTACAGAACTGTACCTCTTGGAGCCGGCGAACCCCCTCTGGATCTACAGATCTGTACCCCCATCCGGATTTGGATCTTTTTTGTAAGTATTTCTTGTTTTATATTTTAAATTCATGAAAATTTCTTGTTAATTTTATGGATCTGCAGATCTGTATTGTTAGTTAGGGTTCTTAATACGTGTGTTTAAATTCGTGTGTTTAAATCAACAGATCTGTTAAATTTCTTGTGTGTTAGTTAGGCCAGGTTCACTGTATAGTTCTTAATTTTCTTGTGTTAGTTAGGGTTCACTGTATAGTTCTTAAATCTACAGAACTATACAGTGCACTAACAGATCGTGTGTTAGTTAGGGTTCTTAATAAGTTAGTGCACTGTATAGTTAGTGCACTATATAGTTCTTAATACGTGTGTTTAAATTTTATGGATCTACAGATCTGTACCCTCTGAAATTTTCTTGTTAATTCGTGTGTTTAAATTCGTGTGTTTAAAAATTCGTGTGTTTAAAAATTAAGAGCAGCAGTATTTTCATGAATCCCGTTAAATTCTTGTTAATTTTAAAAAATATTGTTAATTTTAAGTATATAGAAGTATATTTTCATGAATCCCATTAAATTCTTGTTAATTTTTACATGAATCCCGTTAAATTCTTGTTAATTTTAAAAAACGTGTGTTTAAAAATTCTTGTTAATTTTAAGTATATAGAAGTATATTTTCATGAATCCCGTTAAATTTGTGTGTTTAAAAATTAAGAGCAGTAGTATTTTTCTAGGGTTTCCATGCACTACAAATTTGTATGTCATTAGCTTATGCATTTCATATATTAGGGTGTTTAAAAAACCAAGCTTGGAGAAATAATTTAGCTTATGCATTTGTGTCATTAGCTACAAATCCTGTTAATATGTCATTAGCTTGGAGAAATAATTTAGTATTTTTCTAAGGCACATAAATTTTCTGTTTATATGGCACATAAATTTTATGTATATATGGCACATAAACAAATCATTACAAATCCTGTTAAGTTACCCACAAAATTTTCTATTTATATGGCACATAAATTTTCTGTTTATATGGCACATAAATTACCATATATATATTGTGTTTGAAATATTTTTGCAGGCCAAATTATTGCTTAAAGTGCTTGCTTACACAATCGATATGCTACAAATTGCAATGGCCAGTTTGCCTTAAAAAAGTGCCAGTTTGTACTATGCATAATTTGATTTGTTCTATGCAATTTGATTTATTTTTTGTATGCAGTTTGTTTTTTGTATGTTGTCCTATGCACTTTGGATTTTTGGTCCTATCTACTTGGAATTTTGGATTTTTGTATGCACTTTGGATTTTGGATTTTGGATTTTTGTCCTATGCACTTGGATTTTTGTATGTCTGAAATATTTTTTGTATGTTTTATAAGTAAATACATAGGGGAAAAAATTAAAAATCTGATAACTTATGAGTGATTTGTTTTAATGTTTAGATGTCAACTGAAGCGTTTTCTATTGAGGTTGGGGTTGGGGTTCGGGCTGTGGGAGGGACAAGTTCCGAAGCCACAAATGTTCCTATTACAACTATTTCTAAACTTAAGGTTAAAAGCAAGCGTATTGGTAAAAGAAGGGCTCCTTATTGGAGCAACTTTAAGGAATTTCTTGAGAATGGAAACCCTAAAGCAGAGTGTAACTACTGTAAGAAACAGTATTATTGTCACCCCGTAATTAATGGGACCAGTTCAGTCAGAAATTATTGGCTTATATGTCCCCTCAATCCAAATCACAAAGGTCCGTCTCAATCAATATTGAATATGCAATCTGTTGGGAAAGGCAAGTCAACACTAACTAGTTGGCAATTTAATCAAGAAGACGTTAGGAAGGCCTTGTCTTATATGCTAACTGTCGACGAGCTTCCTTTTCGGTTTGTTGAGGGTGAGGGTTTCAAGCGGTTTGTTTCAGTTGCGTGTCCGATGTTCAGTGTACCGTCGAGATGGACCGTTGCACGAGATTGTTACAATCTCTACACTAGTGAGAAGACTAAGTTAAAGGCATATTTCAAGGAGTCCAATCAAAGAGTTTGTCTTACCACGGACTCATGGACTTCCATTCAAAAGATAAACTATATGTGTCTCACGGCACATTACATTAATGATGACTGGATATTACAAAAAAGAATTATCAACTTTTGTCCAATTGTTAGTCATAAAGGCGAGGCCATTGGGAGGGACGTTGAGTCATGTTTAATTGAGTGGGACATTGACAAGATCTTTACAATCACTGTTGACAATGCTAGCTCTAATGACGTTGCTATTGCATATTTGAGCAAAAAGTTTGCACAACGAGGAAATAGTATACTTCAATGCAAGTATTTACACATGCGTTGTATTGCACACATTATCAACTTTGTCGTGGTAGATGGGCTGAAAATGATGTCTTCTTCGGTTGCTCGTGTCAGGAGAGCTATTAGCTACGTGAGGCAATCTCCTTATCGTTTTCAGAAATTTAAAGCTTGTGCTCAAATGGAAAAAATAGAAAGCAAAAAACTATTGTGTCTAGATGTGAGCACCCGTTGGAATTCAACATATTTGATGTTGGATGCCGCTTAAAAATTTCAAAGTACCTTTGAGAGGTTTCAAGCTAAAGATATTCTATTTAAGAGAGAGCTTGAGGGTGAGAACATGTTTCCAAACGAAGACGATTGGATGAATGTGAGAAGGTTGTGTACTTTCTTAGAACATTTCTATGAATTCATTTTACGTGTGTCGGGGTCTTCGTATGTCACTTCCAACAAGTTTTTTTGAAGAGATTACTTCTATCGACTTTCTTTTGAAAAATGCTAAAAGTAATGATGACTTTGAGTTGTCTACTATGGCGGATAAAATGAGAGAGAAATACGATAAGTATTGGGGGGACGTCGAGAAGATGAACATGGTTGTCTTCATTGCGCCACTTTTTGATCCAAGGCAAAAATTTGCATATTTGGAATGGTGGCTATATCAACTCTATGGTCAGTCAAAGGGTGACACAATGATAGAGAAGGTCAAATTGGTTGCTTACTCCATGTTTGAAGAATACAGAAAGTTGTATGCACCTATAATTCCTTCTACAACTAATGAAATGAATGAATCTTCTACTATCGACGATCGTTCAATCTTTAACTTGAAAAGTATGATGAAAGCTCAGTATAAAAATCATAAAATGAAAACCGGTGGTTGTGATAATAAATCTGAGTTGGATCGTTATCTTCTCGAGCCCACCGAAGCCGATGAAGATGAGAATCCTAATTTTGATCTCTTGGCTTGGTGGAAGATCAATTCTCCTCGTTTCCTGTTCTTTCGAGAATGGTTCGTGATGTCTTGGTTGTTCCAATCTCTACGGTGGCTTCGGAGAGTGCATTTAGTACATGTGGTCGGGTGCTTGATGTATTTAGGAGTTCTTTGACACCTAGGATTGCTCAGGGTCTTATTTGTTCTCAAGATTGGTTTAGGACTGGTTCGGATCGATCTATTGTTACTAATCTTGAAGAGAATTTGGAATCCCTAGATAAACTTGAAAGAGGTATCATTTTAGATATTAAATTTCATGGTTCTGGATCTCTGATGGGTCCATATCCTATTGCATAAGCTGAAAGAGCTTCTGATGGGTCCATATCCTCCTTGAATTGATCTTGGCTATGTTAATTTTTATATTTTTAGGTTCATTTGGTTGCAACTGTAATTTTAAGCTGTAATTGTAAGCTGAAAATTTGTTGAAAGCTGAAAAATTGTGTTATACTGAACAATTTGTTCATATTGTTGTAAATTTGTAATTATTTGTTCATGTCATTTGTTTGTTTAGCTATTTGTTCATGTTATATTGCCAATTTATTTGGAGTCACAGTGTGTTGGCCGAGCTTGTATCAGCTGAATGAGATTCTGAATCTCTGATGGGTCCATTATAAGGAAAGAATTACGTGTTCACAATTTGTATGCATTTTTTGTACAATATTTTTTCCATTAAAAGAGGCCCAACTGTTTATAGCTCATTGGAAATGGCCCAACCGGTATAACCGAATAAACCGAATAAACAGACCCGAATTAGTCGGTTCGGTTTAGTTTGGTTTACCCTCAATTCGGTTCGGGTTTGGTTTATAATATTTTCAATTCGGTTAATTCGATTTTGGTGTTTTCGGTTCGGTTTAAACCGATTTAACCGAATACTCACCTCTAGTTGGTGGGATGTTCCCTTTCTTTGGACACTTCTTGTGCTTATTGATGGACATGACTGATATGCATGGAAATGTATTCACATCCTAGCGTGGATACGAACAAACATGATGACATGTTCCAGACCGTTTTGCTTGGACTAAGTAAGCATATTGGATGTGCATGACTGCTTTGCTCCAAGGCGCAAATCCAAAAGTCCATTGATATTCTCTCGAAAAAATTTAAATTTTTTTTACAAACAATATATCATTTTTGCCAAGATATCAATTAAGGGGGAATGGGGGGAGGGAGGAAGAGGGAGAAGAAAGATTGGTGGAGCTAGATATGATGGAGAAACTAAAAATGAAGGGTAATAGGGTGTATACGTGAACAAAAAAGATGTTTGGCATGCGATTGTGCTCGTGCGTGTGCACGCACAAGACGACGCTGCCCCCCTCCTGCATTCGTCGTGCACATGCACAAGTGGGTGCAAAGTAGCACGGTTGCTATGTGAATGAGAATGAAAAAGAGAAATAGAAGTTGGATTGGACAAAGTAGCACGGTTACTTTCTTCTATATATATATATATATATATATATATATATATATATATATATATATATATATATATATATATATATATATATATATATATATATAACAGAGGCCGGGATCCGGGGTGGGCCAGAAGAGCCAGAGTCCGTCTCGCTGCGTCCGTTTGGCACATCTGGAAGGAGCGGAACAGACGTATCTTTGAGGGCTTGACTACCCCCTATTGGAATTCTACATAACATAGAATTCGATGTATCAGTAATGGCCCCATAATGTTATAATTTGGGGCATGGAAAGTTGTGATATGTTGTACTGTAATACCTTTTCCGCTATATACGAGGAATAAATTCACCCTTATTCCAAATATATATATATATATATATATATATAGAGAGAGAGAGAGAGAGGAGGGATCCGTATCCTTTCACTTTTGCATCCTCCATGCATTCCCTCTTTCACATCCATTGGATCTTGTTTAAGCCATCTAATCATAACCGTTGAAAAAACAACGGTTAAGATTAGATGACTTAAACAAGATCCAACGGGTGTTATCATGGAGGATGCAAAAGTGAGGGGATGTAGATCTCTCCTCAATATATTTACATACACACACACACACACACACACACACACACACACACACACACACACACACACGTGTGTGTGGCACGTGCGTGTGTCTATGAAGAAGGTAATTTTGTAATACCCCGCTCTGCACGATGCATTATGCTGAGTCGTTGACTCGAAGAGTTGCGTGGACCCGATTAAGTATCGATGCGAATCAATATGAGAGATTCATTGACCCGAGAAATGCATCGAGTCGGATCGATGTAGGAAGTTACGTTTGTAGCGCCCCGCTTTCGATAGGCGACGGACTTCATAATTTGCTTGTACCGAGTCAGATCGACCGGGAACTTAGATGGCCATCTGACTCGATCGCTGAGCTTGGTAAACGATAACACCTTGCGGCATCGATCAAATCAATTTGGACGGATGTTACGAGAATCGATCCAACTAATGGAACGACTTCTGTTGGGATAAGTCCTAGATGCAGCGGGCTGCGTCTCGGCGAGTGAGCTCTATATAAGAGTCCCTTCGACGGGACCGAACCGCTGTATAGCTTTCTTGGAGCTTTTGCCGATGGGTTTTGATGAAGTTCTTTCGCATCATTTTTCTGGATGCAATCTACAAATTTTGAAGCAAGGAAAAAAAGAAGGAACCCTAACAAAGTGTTGGTGCCATTGCAGGAGCTCGCATAATTAAAGCTTGAACGTTGCGAAGCGCTTCGACGGTCGGCACGATCAAAGAACTTGGTGGATGATTCGGCCCCTTCTTTTCTACTCTGTCCTTCAAACAAAATTTCCTTTGCCTCAAATTCATTCAAATCGAAGATGCCAAGTTAAATGCATGCCAATCCACCAAGGTCAAGAACTCGAAAAAAAAACGTATCGATTTAGAGTAATCTACTCTGAAAAATACAAGTTTCTCATATAAACGAGAAAGTTTAAGATTCTAGTAAAAAGATAGACTATTTCACGTACTGCAAAATAATATGAAACATCAATTTTGGGTTATGATGCCTCAGACAATTTGGTGCCCACGGGATGCTAAATCGGGAGTACGACTTTGGGGAAAATGAATCGTTGTATGAGTTGGGAGAAATGATAATGTCGTTCAATACTGTCCGCGCTATACAAAACTGTTTGCATATATTAAACTGTTCACGCATTGGCATGGTCATGGACAGCTTGTGCATAAGTTGATTTTTCTTGAATCGGTATCTGGGGCATCAGAATCGAATCGACCTAGGGGGAATGAATAATCGTGCTTCGGTACTGATGCATTGCGGGACCGTCAGTCAGGCTTGCAACCTAGACTGAACGGGCCGAAATGTCGTTGAGATAGTCCCACGTGGCGTGTAACACCAATGACCGCGCATATATGATAGTAGCATGCTCACCTATTGTCTTATGCAGGTAGTCAGTATTATCTCTGTTTTTTTTATGCAGGGACGAGCACGGCCGTTGTAAGAAATAGAATAAATCGCTATGTTTTTACTGTATGCTTTATTACTCAAAGATGGCTATCGATATGAACTGAATTCATTTAGTTCTAAATAGAAACACAACTCTAAAGCATGCCTACCTTAACAATCAGAGTCGGTTTAGATGAGTCGTCTCGTCCACTTAGCAAGTGTGCTAATCCCCTTCCCCAATTCCCCAGGTGCGGTGGGCGCTCTAAACTGAAGTTGAAGTACGGAGAGGCATTTTGAAGCTCTTCCTATGCTGAAGTATTTTGAAGCCAATTCAATCGAAGGCCTATGTATAAAGGGGCGAATGTATGGAACGGCAAGTGTTAGTTCAGGCAGCTTGTCGAGTATGTTTCTTTTTGTTTTCAATCAATGTAGCCGCAACGGCATCCAATATAATTACGACTTGTACTTCGTTGCTGTCACGCCCCGCTCCCGCAGGAGCGATCGTCCTCGCTAAGGCGTGATGCCACACGAGCTTAGGTTGCGCCCGTGCAAGGCCAAGTCTAGAAACGGCCGATTTGAGCTAGGCCACAGAGTCGCACAGAGTGTCCCCATTTGCAGCGGAAAGTAAAATGAACACAAATTGAAGCGAATTCAACTCTTCATTGATATTCAAGAAGTTTACAGGCGGCTCTAGGCCGATATTACAAGTCTCTCAAGCTCTCTCTCTCTCTGAAACATAAAAGGCGTGCCAAGTGGCTTACAAGATGAAATAATTCATGGCGATGTTCCGATACATTATGTCCTGTATATGGTGCTCCAGCTCCTTGCAACGCTCCAAGGCTCCAGAGGTAGCTCCGCGCCTTAGCGCGTTCGAGGGAAGCTCCGCACCCGACGACGTCTCCTGCATCCTGCAAGCAGACTGTGGGGTTATCAGTACATTGTTATGCACTGGTGGGGAGGCTGGCTCGCCCACAATGCTATCATTACCAAACACGTTCCATTTACTTTTGTGCATCGTCTATCATTCATTTTCTTACTAATCTTGCCTTAGGGTCAATTTCATGGCATATTTCATAACCTATCTCATGTTACCAAATTCAAGTGTGTGCATGGAAATACATGCACGACTTACCCATACTTACCGTCCGGCCTTTCCTGTCCAAAGTAAACCAAGTTAGTCAACAATTCATAGGAAATAACTTAACGTGATTCATGTGAACTTTCAATGTCAAGGGCGTGTCCCTGCCTCGGGTCCTAGCGCATCGTAGGCGTGTTTTCTAACTCCTTTGTCGAAGTACTCTCGATTGTTTGGTGTGTCATATTCAAGCCTGTTCAGAAGGCACTTCATTTAGTTAACTTAGACTACTTTGATTTCAATGCAAGGACTTGCACGTGAATTTCCACCAGCAAAGCCCACTTAATCTATATGCATCGGTCGCTGGCATCACAAGCCAATTTGGATATGTCTTCCCCTTGGTAATTTCTCACCTATCATGGCGTGCGGCTTGGTACACCCTGATAGTCTTTTGAAATATCCGGCCTTACGTCCCATGGTGGCCAAGCCCGCACTCAGGCCTGTACGTAAGCCAAATTTTGATTTCTGTCCGGACCGACACGTCCTTCACACTTTGACCGTGCCACTGGAAATCCCTTATATCTCCCACCTCCCGTATACGAGTGGATTGTCCACGACCATTTCGTTTTCTTTTTGTTTGTCATTTTAACTCAACGGCTGTCTCCGAGCCGTAGGCTAACCCTTAGCCTTAATGCGTTATCGACCAGGTTGGCGTCCGTGCAGCGCGGGTAGCGAGCCCCGTTGCACGTGCCCGTCACACCTGTCGCTAACCATTCTTTCCTTCTTATCTTTCATTCATTCTTTCTTTCATATTGTCCGTTCGTTCATTGATTCATTCACGTATTTAATCTTTCATTCGTTGGTTCATTCATTCATACATTATGCAACTCCCCGTGCGGGAGTCGCCTTGGCGACCCATCGGTCCCATAATCTTTCAATGTTGCTATACTCTATTCGGAATGACTATGTTGATAGTCTTCCGTTTCAATGTTGTAAATCATTCATTGTTTTATTGTTGAACGCATAAGGGACTTGTACGTAAGCTTGTGCCTTAGCACGAGCGTGGAGCGCGGTGCGAGAGTTCTCACATTTTCCATATTCTTTTCCATATTCTATACAAGCATACAAAATGGAATTATTCCCTTAGCTAGGTGCGTTGAGTCATTTATTTGCATGCGCGGTGTTATCGCCTAGCGATTGTAGCAATAGTGTCCGTATTTTTATGTGTCTAGGCTAAGCAAAGACGGGTTCATCGGAGCCATCCACCTTAGCGATGTTCGTATCGGCCGAGCGATACTCCGAGCGCGCCTTTGAAATTCTAAGTCTGGATTCATCTTGACGGGACAATGTAAGCCTTGCATCGATTCTTCCTCAGGTCGACGCAACTCTTTGGGTCGACGGCTCATTTGAGTCGTTGCACTTGCCGTTTGAATCGGCGTTCTGCTAAGGCAGAGCGGGTCATTACAGTTGTAAGCTATGAATGAAAAGTATTTTTCTATCTTCCTATACTG
The DNA here is from genome assembly GCA_029216955.1 of Iris pallida. NCBI lineage: Eukaryota > Viridiplantae > Streptophyta > Magnoliopsida > Asparagales > Iridaceae > Iris > Iris pallida. The sequence goes on along the minus strand of JANAVB010039816.1, from coordinate 7,111,592 downwards.
CATCTCAATTTGATGTGATTTGTGAAGTTTCAACTTGGCGTTTCAATATAAAAATCAACGTAACATTCTTGTCTTGTACGAGTGCAATTCCAAACTCGTACGGCATCACGCCTTAGCGAGGACGATCGATTCGGCAAAATAACACCGGAGACGAATGATTTGTCGACTCGGAGTGTGATAAATTGGTATCAGAGCACAATTATGTTTCCTCGGATTTTCGAAAGATGTTTCATTGTTGGAATGTTCGTTGCGATGGCTCGATTGAATGCTTGTTGACATGTTGCATGAAATAAAAGTTCCATACAGGTAAGTCCGTAGATATTTTGAAATATACTAACAGGTTTACACTGTTTTGTAGGAATGACTAAAAGAAATAAGAACAATCCCGGCACAACAAATCAAACCGTAGATAGTACGTCGAGTACAAAGAGTACTGGCCCTAGCGAGACAACTATGGAGAAAATGCTACAGTTGATGGAACTGCAGCAACAACAACTTCAAATGCAAATCAAGGCCCAATTTGATGTGCAGCAGAAGAAGATGGACGACCTAACTCAGATAGTGAACAAAGTGGTGGACAATACCAAGGCAACGGTCGTGGTACCCGAGGAGAGACAAGATATTCAAGATGAAGACGAAAAAGAAGCTCAACCGCAAATGATAAATTCTTCTTCCTTGTTCAAAGCAAAGGAGTTCTGCAAGTTGAATCCACCAAAAATTCAATGGCCGAGCAGAGCCTGATGTGATAGTGGGGTGGCTCGCGGGGATTGAGGACTTGTTTAATCTGCTTTGCATTGAAGGGTCCCAGAGGGTAACATGTGCGGCGTTATAGCTGCAACTAAGGGCTTACGACTGGTGGGTAGCTAAGGGGCAGGAGATCTACAAAGCCGATACGGACACCACGATTTCCTGGAAAATGTTCAAGGAAGCATTTCTTGAACAGTACGTTCCTCGCGCCATCCGTCGTCAAAAAGAAGACGAGTTCAAGATGTTGCGACAAGACAATATGTCAGTCGACGATTATGACTCGAGCTTCTCGAAACTGGCGAAGTTTGTCGGCGCCTTCCTGCCCAACAAGGAAGCATGGTGTGAACGCTTCCAACAAGGCCTAAACGACGAACTGCGAAGGAACGTCATGAATCAAAGGTGTCGAACCTACCGCAAATCCTACGATGCTGTTCTCGATAGTGAGCGCGTCTTTGGATGTATATCGCATAGAGCCATGCTTGTCGTCCGTAACCACTTCAACAAGCGTCCTAACGATGCCGGGAGATCGGGAGTATCAAAACGTTCAAACACATTTGATAACCGGGTCCATGGCGGACAATACTGCAATAGATGCGGTAGGCGTGGGCATCGAACCACCGATTGCATCACGAGAGCTTGCTACAAGTGTGGCGAGGTAGGCCATATAGTTACATATTGTCCGAAAAATGTTCCGAATCAACACAACCCACCAAAGAACGTTTCGAATCCACATAAAGCGCCTATACTACAAGGCGCAAATGCGGTGCCCGTGAACCCGTAGAATCAACCCATGGAGCTCAAGGCCGAGTCTATGCATTAACTCGGGACGAGGCGTTCGCGTCCGATACTTTTGTAACAGGTATATTACCCTACAAAAATATACCTGCTCTAGATTCGGGTGCGACGCAAGTTTTATATCTGCTGATTATGCGAATGAAAATAAAATAATCATGCAATTACTAGATATAGACATTAGCGTTAGCACTCCATCAGGAGTCAATATGCCTGCAAACTTTATTTGTAGGAATGGCCACATTTGCATCGGGGAAAGAAATCTATCCTTGGATGCCGTTGTACTAGACATCAAAGAGTACGACATAATCCTGGGCATAGATTGGTTGGGCACTTGTCATGCAACGATCGAGTGCGCGGAGAAGAGAGTGGTGTTTCGCCTTTCTGGTGAGACAGAGTTCTCATATTCGTGCGGTACGGTCTCGAAGATGGCAATGATGGTATCGACAATCTCGGCGAGGCGTATGTTGCGTTTCGGCTGTGCAGGATACTTGGCATCAGTTCAAGACATGCGGAAGGATAATACAAGAACAATGCAGACTGATGTTGTGGCAGATTTTTTTTGACATTTTTCCTGACGAGATGCTCGGGATGTCGTCGGATCAAAAAATAGAATTCAGTATCGACACCTTTCCGGATATACGGCCGATATCCAAGGCGCCTTATCGAATGGCTCCAGCAGAACTGAAGGTGCAATTACAAGAGTTGTTAGACCACGAATTTATTCGCCCTAGCATCTCTCCGTGGGGAGCTTTCGTACTATTTTTGAAGAAGAAGGATGGATCGATGCGGCTATGCATCGACTATCGGGAACTCAATAAGGCGACCGTGCGGAACAAGTATCCCTTGCCACGAATCGATGACTTGTTTGACCAACTGCAAGGCGTGGCAATATTTTCAAAAATTGATCTTCGTTCAGGCTATCATCAGTTAAAGATCAAGTCTGACGACGTATCGAAGTCTGCCTTCCGCACTCGATATTGTCATTACGAATTCCTAGTCATGCCGTTCGGTTTGACGAATACCTCAGCCGCTTTCATGGATCTGATGAACCGAGTCTTTCGACCCCAAATCGATAAATTTGTAGTCGTGTTCATTGATGATATCCTTATCTACTCAAAGAACCGAGAAGAGCATACAGAACACTTGAAGACAGTATTGTAGACTCTATGTAAACACAAATTATACGCCAAGCAGAGCAAATACGAGTTCTGGATGAGTAGTGTGACATTCCTCGGACATGTAATCTCTGCCGAAGGTGTCGCGGTAGACCAAAAGATTGAAACGGTGGTAGATTGGAAACGACCTACCTCGGCTAGCGATATTCAGAGTTTCTTAGGCTTAGCGGGCTACTACCGAAGATTCGTGCGGAGCTTTTCAAAACTAGCGTCGCCTCTGACTCGCCTCACCCAGAAGGGAGTAGTATTTGAGTGGAGTGACGACTGTGATTCCAGCTTTCAAGAGTTGAAGCAACGGCTCGTCTCAGCTCCAATCCTTACACTTTCAGATGGTCCAGAAGGCTTTCAGATATTCAGCGACGCATCGGGAACTGGTCTCGGGTGTGTACTCATGCAGATAGATAAAGTCATCTCCTACGCTTCACGACAGTTGAAGTAGCATGAGAAAAACTACCCGACGCACGACCTAGAATTGGCGGCAATCGTGTTTGCGTTGAAACTCTGGCGGCACTACCTCTATGGTGTGGCTTGCAGAATATATACCGATCATAAAAGCCTGAAATACTTGTTTACGCAACGAGAACTCAACTTACGATAGCGACGTTTGCTCGAACTAATAAAAGATTATGAGCTAACGATCGAGTATACGCTGGGCAAGGAAAATGTTGTAGCCGACGCGCTTAGCAGAATGTTTATGGGATCACTGGCCATAAATAAAGAGATACGGCAAGACCTTGAAGCGATGGGTATCGAACTCGAAATTGAGTATCGACACCTGCACCTAGCTCAGTTGAAGTTAGGATCGAGCCTGCTTAGCAAAATAAAGACCGCACAGAAGGACGATTAATTCCTGAAGAAGATGCACGAGCTGATTTCAACAGGAAGGGCGACTGACTTTGCGGAAGACGGAGACGAGACGATGCGACTAAAAGGAAGGCTTTGTATTCCTGAAACTGCCTAACTTAGGAAAAAAATTCTGACGGAGGCATATTATACGAAGTACTCGTTACATCCTGGAAGCACCAAGATGTACAAGGACTTGCGCATAAACTTTTGGTGGCACGGCCTGAAGAAAGACGTGGCTACTTTCGTGTCGCAGTGCATGGCGTGTCAGCAAGTGAAGACGGAACACCAAAGGCTAGGCGGAGAGCTGCAGAACCTTGCCATTCCCTAGTGGAAGTGGGACAACATCTCGATGGATTTTATTGTGGGATTTTCGAAGACGCCGCGGGAGAATGATACAATTTGGGTCATTATTGATAGATTGACCAAGTCGGCTCACTTCATTGCAATTAAAGTAGGATGGAGCGTCGATCGGTTAGCGCAAATCTATATCGACGAGATTGTTCGACTGTACGGGGGTATGGCCTCAATAATTTCGGACAGAGACGGGCGATTCCTATCGCAATTTTGGACGAGCCTTCAAGCGACGATGGGGACCAAACTAAATTTTAGTTCGACGTACCACCCCTAAATAGATGGTTAGACGAAGCGGGTAAATCAAATCTTAGAGGATATGTTGCGTCTGTGTGCGATCGATTTAAAGACTAGTTGGGATACGTATTTGCCGCTTGCAAAGTTTACGTATAACAACAGTTATCAGTCGAGCATTTAGATGGCTCCATGTGAAGCGCTCTACGGGAGGAAGTGTCGTTCACCAATATGCTGGGACGAAGTTGGAGAGCGACAAGTTCTTGGACCGGAACTGGTGGAGCAAGCCGTCGAAAAGGTCCGCTTGATCCGAGATAGACTCCGTATCGCGCAAAGTCGACAAAAGAGCTACGCAGATCTTCGCCGAGGACCGCTAGAATTCTTGGTCGGGGACCATGTGTTCTGAAAGTAACTCCCATGCATGGTGTGATGCGGTTTGGCGTTAAAGGCAAGTTGAGCCCGAGATTTTTAGGCCCCTTTCGAGATAATCGAACGAGTTGCAACGGTAGCTTATCGGTTCGCACTACCTCCTGTCTTGGCGGATGTGCACGATGTTTTCCATGTTTCACAACTTCGAAAATACGTGCACGATCCAAGTCACATGGTTAGCTTCGATCAGTTGGAGCAACGTACTGGCTTGTCTTACTCGGAGGAGCCTATTCAAATCTTGGACCGTAAAAAGAAGGTACTACAAAATTGGTCGATATCCTTGGTCCACGTGCTTTGGCGGAACCACTCAGTTGAAGAGTCGACGTGGGAAATGGAAGTAAAAATGATGGAGAAGTATCCTTCATTGTTTGCCTAATTTAATGTCAGACCCTTGTTCTTAAGTTTCGGGACAAAACTTTTTATTAGTGGTATATTATGTAGCGCCCCGCTTTCGATAGGCGACGGACTTCGTAATATGCTTGTGCCGAGTCAGATCGGCCGGGAACTTAGATGGCCATATGACTCGATCGCTGAGCTTGGTAAATGATAACACCTTGCGGCATCGATCAAATCGATTTGGACAGATGTTACGAGAATCAATCAAACTAATGGAACGACTTCTGTTGGAATAAGTCCTAGATGCAGCAGGCTACGTCTCGGCGAGTGAGCTCTATATAAGAGTCCCTTCGACGGGACCAGACCGCTATATGATTTTCTTGGAGCTTTTGTCGCTGGATTTTGATGAAGTGCTTTCGCGTCATTTTTCTGGATACAATCTGCAAATTTTGAAGCAAGGAAAAAAAAAAGGAATCCTAACAAAGCGTTGGTGCCATTGCAGGAGCTCGGGTAAATAAAGCTTGAACGTTGTGAAGCGCTTCGACGGTCGGCACGATCAAAGAACTTGGTGGATGATTCGGCCCCTTCTTCCTACTCTGTATCGCAAACGAAATTTTCTTTGCCTCAAATTCATTCAAATCGACGATGCCAAGTTAAATGCATGCCAATCAACTAAGGTCAAGAACTCGGGAAAAACGTATCGATTTAGAGTAATCTACTCTGAAAAATACAAGTTTCTCACATAAACGAGAAAGTTTAAGGTTCTAGTAAAAAGATAGACTATTTCACGTGCTGCAAAATAATATGAAACATCGATTGTGGGTTATGATGCCTCGGACAATTTGGTGCCCACGGGATGCTAAATCGGGAGTACGGCTTTGGGAAAAGTGAATAGTTGCATGAGTTGGGAGAAATGATAATGTCGTTCAATACTGTCCGCGCTATATAAAACTGTTTGCATATATTAAACTGTTCTCGCATTGGCATGGTCATGGATAGCTTGTGCACAAGTTGATTTTTCTCGAATCGGTATTCGGGACATCGGAATCGAATCGATCTAGGGGGAATAAATAATCGTGCTTCGGCACTGATGCATTACAAGACCGTCAGTCAGGCTTGCAACCTAGACTGAACGGGCCGAAATGCCGTTGAGATAATCCCACGTGGCATGTAACACCAATGACCGCGCATATAAGATAGTAGCATGCTCACCTATTGTCTTATGCAGGTAGTAAGTATTATCTCTGTTTTTTATGCAGGGGCGAGCACGACCGTGGTAAGAAATGGGATAAATCACTATGTTTTTACTGTATGCTTTATTACTCAAAGATGGCTATCGATATGAACTGAATTCATTTAGTTCTAAATAGAAAGACAACTCTAAAGCATGTCTAACTTAACAATCAGAGTCAGTTTAGACGAGTGGGTTCGTCTCGTCCACTTAGCAAGTATGCTAATCCCCTCCCCCAATTCTCCAGGTACGGCAGGCACTCTAAACTGAAGCTGAAGTACGAAGAGACATTTTGAAGCTCTTCATATGCTGAAGTATTTTGAAGCCAATTCAATCGAAGGCTTATGTATAAAGGGGCGAATGTATAGAACGGCAAGTGTTAGTTCAGGCAGCTTGTCGAGTATGTTTCTTTTTGTTTTCAATCAATGTAGCTGCAATGGCATCCAATGTAATTATGACTTGTACTTCGTTGCAAGCTATGAATGAAAATTATATTTCTATCTTCCTATACTGTGTCTCAATTTGATGTGATTTGTGAAGTTTTAACTTAGCATTTCAATATAAAAATTAACGTAACGTTCTTGCCTTGTACGAGTGCAATTCTAGACTCGTACGGCATCACGCCTCAGCGAGTACGATCGATTCGACAAAATAACACCAGGAACGAACTGTTTGTTGACTCGGTGCGTGATAACGTTGATCCGAGAATGCATCGAGTAAGATCGATGTAAGTGTTAAGTTGGCCCGAGAGAAAGCATTGAGTCGGTTCAAAAATTCTAAAAAATTGATCGATGCAAAACACAAGTCTGATTCGAACAAATATTGATTTTAGTTGGTTTCGTGTACAGGTTATACGTTTACGCTGAAATATAAGAGGTTGGCATTTTTGCCTTATTTACAACGGGGTCTGCAAAAACAAATCACCGTCTCGCAACGGACTGAGGCATAGGCTCGATAAGCCAAATCTGTAAAACCCCTAAATTTCTACTATTTTTTTATTAAATTTGGTACTGATTTAAAATTTTGTATTGTACGTCGCGTAGTCGTATTGTACGTCGTGCACGAAATTTTATTTTTCTTGCTCGTCGAGTGCGAATATGTGCGAGCGTACATATTTTAGAAAAACATTTTTCTATTTTATTATACACTTTCAAAATATTATATATAATTATATTTCTTGCTATAAAAAGTCTTTTGTTTTTAGCAGTTATTAATCATAAATAATATTTTATTGTATACTAGAAAAAGCATAATCATGTATGCATTATTTGTGCTTACATATATATTTTATAAATATTTTATTAAGTTTATTCTTAGATAATGATGTATTTTTGAAATTATTATTATAGTACTTTTAGAAAATATATTTTGAAATTATTGTAGCAATTTAAATCTTGATTTGATTTATGGATATATTTTAAATAGTAAATTAATATCTATATTTGGAATTTGATTTATCTTAATTGATTTTAAAATAAAAGATAGAACTTAATTAGATTTAAATTGGAATTGATTTCGATTTGGATTGATTTAAATTAATAGATGAATTATCTAATTGGGTTTTAAATCTTTTTCTAATCCTATCCAATTGGAAATTTCTACATCCTATAAATAGGCAGGTACTGTCACGACCCGTACCCTAGAGTAAGGGCACGAAAAGTGGGTACGTCCAGCCTACGCCGCAGTGTCGACGGTAGAACGCTGTCCTAGGTTAATCATCTAACAATATAAAGTACCTGTACAGTTTATACTCTCCGAGTGGAGGTGACAAACAGAAACAACTCAATCACATCTAGGTGGAGAAATGGAAGATAGATAGATAGACAGATGGTAACTCAAAGAGAACAGTACAATAGATGAAATAAACCCAAGTGTCTAGGATAACATAACATCAGAATGTCAACTCATAATACAATAAGTCTAAGAGTCTATACATAACTCAATATCTCCAAATACAACTCAGATGTGAGACAAATGATATAGAAAGACTGCCTAGACTAAACTGGTCTAGACTACTGGAACAACATCCTCAGCTGCAGGTGGATCCTGCTGAGGGTCCACAACATAAGTGTCATCTAGTCCTGCTCCATAATAGGTAGACACCAGGGCCTCCTCCTCATCCTCTGTAATATTTTCAACAGGTCCAATCAGGACGGGAACGAGCACAATACATCTCACGCAGTGCATAGTATGATAGGAGATATAAAGCATACAATAGAGTAAAATACAGGAACTGCTGAAAGAAGATACATGTAGCAAAAGAGATAACTGTAATGAAATATCTACTGTATATAGAGAACTAGGAGTGTCTAGTGAGTCAGAGTAAAATATAGACATGTGAAATAGCATAGGAGATTCATGACTACAGCTAGGAGTGATTCATGACTACAGCTACTGGGGTAATATCCACATGACTATTTCCACTCCCCCATCCCCAATAAATACACAAGGATCCGTTCAGGTTATGTTAAGATTCATGATAAGCCCATAAATGGGAGATTCATGAGAGGTTCTGTGATTCATGAGAGTACATGAGTCACAAGCGATTCGTGAATCTATGAAAGCATAGAGATACATGATGATTCGTGAAACGCACAAACATGCTGTATCTGATGCTCCTGAAGGGGATAACATCTCATGAAAAGATCCATATAGTACCAATCCGTGATAACAATCGTGTCAGCATCAAGTAAAGTAGTCTAGAGTAAGAATATAAATCCTGGCAAATATAAAACGGTCAGAGAATGTACTCGCCTGATAACTGAATGTCTGAAGAAGATATACTGTCTGAGGAGAGGTGTATGGCTCCTAATCAGAGCAATACAAGTCACAATGTATCCACAATGGTAAAAATAAAGTGTACAATGCATACTACATGATTCTAGGTCAATCTGGTCAAAAGTCAACTCTAATAGTCAAACTAGGTCACAGGAAGTCATACTAAGTCAAACAAGTCAAATACTAGTCAACATGATCAATCTGGGTCAAGTCTAGGTCAAACTTAGACCAACTAAGGTATTGGTCAAACAAAGACCAGTCAGTAAGGTAATTAGGTCAGACTAGTTAAACTAGTCATTTTAGGTTAGTCCTAGTCAAATCTAGGTCAATTAGGTCAACTTTGACCTAAGGTTGACTTTGGTCAACCCTTAGTCAACAAGGGTCAACAAGTTGGGTTTTGGGTCATTAGGGTTAGTTGGGTTAGCCTCTAATGCCATAGGCTTGTAACCTAGGCCATAGGCTTGATAACCTATAGGTTTCCTCATAAACCTATATCTATAAGTCATATATATATATATATATATATATATATATATATATATATATATATATATATATATATATATATATATATATATATATATATATATATAGATATATAGTCTACCTACTACATATATATATCAATATATGTGAATACTCTATAATAATACAATCACACTCACATATGTATATATCTTACATATATATATATATATATATATATATATATATATATATATATATATATATATATATATATATATATATATATATATATATATATATATATATATACATACACATAACTATATAGGCCTATAGACTAAGTATACACATATATCATATAGGTACCTATATATAGATACCATATATATATATATATCATATATATATATACATATATATATAAAACTTATATATATATTACATATATATAGAGAGACATAGAGAGAGGGACATAGAGTGAGAGAGAGTGAAAGAGAGAGAGACTGAAAGAGAGAGAGTGAGGTCTGGACAGAGAAAAAGGGGGGATGTTCCAGGTTCTGGAACCCAAACCCAGACCCAAACACACACACACACAGCCTACATATATATATACATATGTATATATATACAACTACACATATATATAACCAAATACTCCCAAAATTGACCCACACTCACATATACATATATACTACACATATACATACTAAAATACACTAATACAATGTATAATTTATATCAAAATTAAGTTTGAAATTCATTTTTACAAAACTGGAAAATAATACAAAACTGGAAAAATGGACTGTTTAGGTAAATATAGGTAAACTTGATTTCTCATACAAAATCGAGCTAAGGCTCGATTCGAAGGGTTGGTAACTGAGCCCCTAGGTGTCCTCTAGTGTCTAGGGGGCCTGACACGACACCACGACACATTTCGACGTGTCCACGACTCACAAAACCCAATCGGGTAAACCTGATACACACGCACACACACAGTATCGTGCACGCGTGCAACTCACCCTAGGACACGACACAGACACTCTCGTGTCTCGTGCACGTGCACGAATGTTCACCTAGGGGTAGGGTACGTGTCCAACACCCTGCACTGTGTCCACGTGTCTCACAGTGTCGACACGAGAGCCGTATCAGTCGTGAAAATACGACTGATACGCGCGAGTTCGACAGCGTCGTGCACGCTGTCACAAGCCTCGTGCTCGTGACACAGGACACGAGACACCACGAAATTGTGTCCACGTGTTCGCCTAAGGATAGGCTTCGTGTCCATGACACTACGAAGTGTCCACGTGTCGTGTACAGTGGACACGACACGCTCAAAGTTAGGTGTCTGTGTGTGTATACTGTGTACTGAACGACCCTTTGAGAGTCGATTTCCGTGTCCGACAGGACACGAGGTCATCCCAAACTTTGGGGATGACCTGTCAGTCATTGCCCCGTGTCGTGTGTCAAGTTTGACGTGTCCAAGTGGCGTGTAGAGTGTGTTTGGACACTGTGGTAGCAGGGCACATTTTGTGTACTGTGCATTGTCCAGACAGTGGAAAAACTGAGAGCTGTTGTGTCCAAATTTGGACACAACACAAACCAATATGTGCTCAGTGACATGGGGTTAGGTTTAGCTAGGTCTAGGCTAGATTTTGGTTCAAAAAGATTTGGAAAACAGTGAGTAATTTACACTATGACAGAACACAAAATACATTAAATTTCAAATAGGATACGTGTCCGATACGACACCATACAAACCCTAAAAGTCACCAAACCCTACCCATAGCTTAGTTATAACTAATGGCATTCAATTATGAAGAAAAACTAGAAATCTAATATGGTTTAGTCATAAATACCTCCTTGTGTGCAAAGTCTTGAATTTCCACTAAATGAGGGTGTACATCCACTAGCCTCAACTTGTCCTTCCTTGGTGAAACTTGAGTAGCACACTTCCCTAGGCTCCCTTAGATTGTAGGTGACCTAATGGAGAAAACTAGAGGTTCAAAGCTTGTGTAATGAGAAAGTTATGGTCAAAAGAGTGGAAGGGTTCTTGGGTTTTTCTTGGTTTTTGATTTCTCTTGAAACTTGTGAAGTTGTCTAAGTGTTTGGTTATATAGGAATGGGGGTGGCAAGGGGGTGTCTTGGGGCTCTCTTGGCCGGCCACACATGGTCAAGGGGTTGTTCAAGTCTTCTAGGCTAAGAGGACTTATGTGCCATAAAATAGATATTTTGCACAAATTAAGCAAATATCCTTTAAAGGTAAAATTAGATATTTTCATACTTTGACCTAATGAAAATATCTCCCTCTTAGTCATTCTAGGTTAGGAGTTAACTTATAGATTAGGGTAATAGGTTAGGGATTAATAAGTCACTAATCTAAAAGTCCATGAATAGTAAAAATCTCACTAATCCCAAATAATTCCTAAAAAATTACCAAAATACCCCTTAGGTTAAAAATCACAATTTGATGTTCTAAAAGCTTAGGTAGGCTCACATGATCATGTTTAGTCTCTAGGTTAAATAACCTCTATGGTTACACTAAGGTTTATACTAGTAAATCACCAAAGTCATAAGTCATGACTTTAGAAAATAGTTTTAATCAAACTAAAATTTACCAAAAATTATGTCATGACTAAAATACCATTATTAATTAATAAATTAATAAAATTTCAAAAATAACCCATTTTCAGAAAAGTGGGTGTTACAGGTACTCCTCCAATATTTTCTTCACAATATTCCTCCACAAATTCCACAACCAAAATGTGCTGTGCATCGTGTCCGTGTCTCCGTCTCTTCCACTATTTTTCCTCCATTACAATTACATTACCCCTTCATCGTGTCCGACACACCGGATCACGATTTCCAAAATTTTATGTCGTGTCCACTAACCCAAACATGACCCAATTACAACAAACCCTAACCCTAACAGCGACCATGGCCGGCCATCTCCACCATGCTCACCCCGAGCACACCTCGACCAGCCACCAAGTCATCAGCCGACATCACCGACAGCCCGGCCACACACCCCTGCCACCCACTGTTCGACCTCGCCATCCCCGGCCATCCACCGACTAAACCCGAACAACCACCGCCACCACCGCCGACAAACTCCCTACCATGCCCGTCACCCAGTCCCCCCGGACCTCCGTTAAAACCACCACTGTCTCCACCTTGTCTCAGTCACCCCGGCCAAACGCCACCCGACATCAACGTACCGCCACCAGCACACCATCGCCCTCGCCATCACCGCCACCATCAGCTAAAACGACCACCGGCAAACCCAAATTAAAACAACCAAATCACTCACCTCGCCGCCGAACCCCGGCCATTTCGGCCCGAACGTGCCGCCCGACGTCGATCCAGCGCTTCGCTGCCCTTTTCTCTCCTCCTCAGCCGGTGCCAGGCCCTCCGCGCCCCGCAGCCTCCGCCATCCTCGGCCGTGCCATCCGCCGCCATCGAACCCCTCTTCTCCCGCTCTTCCTCCGGCCGGGTAAGCCCATCCACCTCCGCCTCTCGATTCCCATCCGCAGCTCCGCCTTTCGATTCCCATCCGGACCGAGTCATGTCCAGCCTACGCTTGAGATAAAGCGCAGTAAGCTGTTCTAGAAGTAACAAGATAAGACTAAATGTGCTAACAGTTCTAATAGTAATAAAGAGTCATAAATGCTCCAAACACAAAAGTCATCTCATAGAATAGTGAGTCCAAGTACAAGTCCGAAATGTGAAACTGGATACAGGTCCAGTTACAAAATACATAGTCTAATACATGACTACTCTCAAAAGTCTAAAGCAGAATGACATCTAGACGAGGTTCCCCGCAGGTACATCCTCGTAAGGCAAAGTCTGGTCCTCGGCAGTAACTCCATAATACGAATCACAGAGCAACTCCTCCTCAGTAAGTATACATACAACGTTATCCTGTCAGGACGGGAGCAAGTACTGATTCTAGCAAACTAAATATACGAAACATGAAATGAACAGAAATATGATAAACTGGAATCATAGCATATCATAATCTATCATGGCAAGGACACATATGTCATAGAGACAGATGTATATGTAATATTTAAAACTGTAGGAGGTACGTGATCGTCAATAGGTGTACAATGTGCAGGGGCACAATGTAAATAAAATGTACATATGTACAAGTGTACAGCATAGGTGTACATCCGTACAGAAATACGGGATAAAGGCCTATGGCGCAGTAACATGTAAAATATAACTTTGCTCGGTACGATAAAGGGGCATGATCACGTACTCAACTATCAGTTTCTCCATAACCCAGATTCTAATCATGTGAGAGATATAAAACTGTTCTAAACATGGTAGTGACTGAAAAGTAAATATAACATGTGAAGATTTAATTTGCTACCCCAAGGATCAGCATTTAACATGGTTGAATTCGCAGTTCATTGTTGTAACAGTATGTAAAGTTTGTAGAAAGTACTTGCCTCTAGCAAAGTAAAGCAAAGCAAAACAGCGATAAAATACTCTAGATGCCTGGTAACTCGTCACTGTAGAAATAAATATATAACTTAGTTTTTACACTAAGTTAAACACTAAGACACTAAGTGGTGCAACACGACTTTCTGATTGGACACCTAGCCAAATGGTGATTTTAGCATTCGAGACCAATGTGGGATGACTCAATACTATAACAAACTTTCTAGGGTCTTTACACTAGTGTGGGGTGAGGTCCAATACGACTAAAACACAAAACAACACAAAAAGTAGCAAGTCGTAATTATTCAATAAATAAATCAACTGTACATTGTGTTCCAATAATTTTTGAGAAACAAAAAGCTCAATATTGCATAAAATAAAGTACCAAAATGATCCTTGTTAATTATAGAAATTTATTATAATGTTTCTAGAATTTATTAACCAGTACATGTATTTTATAAAAATCAGTTTTCATAAGTACACAGAAAGTGAGTTCTGGCTTCATATGCCAAAATAGTGGCAAAACTGTAAATTAAATACTGTAAAAATTATGCTAAATTAACATAGTATCTAAATACTATTTTTTCAGAATTTTAACAGCAATTAAAGTATTTTTAAAAATTCAAAAACAGCATGGTACACAATCTAAAATTAAATAATTAATTATTTGCGTATTTTGTCCATGTACATAATTTGAACCAGGGTTCAAATACAGGACCAAAGGCCATGAATCAAGTCCAATATGACTTGTACAGGTCTTGAATGTGTGAAAACACATTTGAGCCCAAAAACCCATACTAGGCTTGGACACCAAATGGTTGCAGTAATAAAATACAGGAATTTAAATAATAATAATATATTTTCAAAGTGGTAAAAATATACAAGTCACAAAATATGCAATAAAATAATCTTGTGAAATTTACATAATAATAATTTACACTAGGTAGAGTGAAATACATATATAAATATATAACAACAACATGTTATATATATACATATAAATATATAGATAATTATATATATAATGGATATATATATACATATAATAAATATACATATATATATATATATATATATATATATATATATATATATATATATATTTATATATATATATATATATATATATATGTATATTTATTATATGTATATATATATCCATTATATATATAATTATCTATATATTTATATGTATATATATAACATGTTGTTGTTATATATTTATATATGTATTTCACTCTACATATATATCCCGTGCGTGTCCTGCTTAGCACGAACACGCGACTCTTGTGTCCTTAACTGTCAGGACACAGAGTTCATTTTTATCGGGTTTAAAACATATTCAACTAAACCCAAATAATATTAACCTAAACCCTACCCCTAACACAAAGCTCCGCCTTGACCTGCTGGCAGACTAGGCATCTCGAAATGAAACATGATACATCTCTCTTCATCCCGTGCCACCAAAGATGTTTTCGCAAGTCACGGTATATCTTGTTAGCACCAGGGTGAATATAATATCTCGATCGGTGTGTCTCCTACAAGACTGCCTCTATCAGCTCTCCCTTTGGCACTCACAATCGGCTGCCATGCCTCAAGGATCCATCCTCTGCTACAGTGAAGTCATCCAGCAATCCAGCTAAAGCCTAGGCCCAAAGTCTGCGAAGGCTCTCATCTGTAGGCTGTACCTTCCTAATCTGCTCCATCAAACCTGACTGAATGTCAAGCGCCATCATTTGTATCACTGATCCTGGCCGAACTATCTCGATACCGAGCTTCTCCATATCTTCCCGTAAATGTCGATCTATTATCAGATACCATGCCATCGGATGCCTGCTCAGCGCATCCGCCACCACATTTGTCTTCCCGGGGTGATACTGTAAATCGATGTCGAAGTCCTTCATCAACTCCAACCATCGTCTTTGCCTCATTTTCAGCTCTTTCTGCGTGAACACATACTTCAAGCTCTTGTGGTCAGTAAAGATTTCCACACGCTTTCCGTATAAGTAATGTTTCCATAACTTGAGTGCAAAGATCACCGCAGCTAACTCTAGGTCATGGGTAGGATAGTTCCGCTCATGAGTCCACAATTGCCTAGATGCATAAGCAATCACTTTCCCATGCTGCTGTAGGACACATCCTAGCCCCTTTCCTGAAGTATCGCTGTATATGGTGAAACCTCCAGATCCTGAAGGTAAAGTCAGAACTGGAGCGGTCGTCAGCCTCCTCTTCAGCTCCTTAAATGATACCTCGCAGTCCTCTGACCAGATGTACTCTGCGTCCTTCCGCGTCAGTTTCGTCATGGGTTCAGCTATCCTAGCAAAGTCCTGGACGAACTTCCTATAATAGCCGGCTAAACCCAAAAAGCTCCTGATCTCTGAAACTGACGTCGGAGCCTTCCACGTCTCAACTGCAGCAATCTTCCTAGGATCCACCGAGATTCCCTCTTCAGTAACTACATGGCCGAGAAACTCTACTCGGTCTAAAAAGAACTCGCACTTCGACAATTTGGCAAACAACCTCTCCTACCTCAGAATCCCTAAAACTGTCCGTAAGTGCTCTGCATGCTCCTCCGGCGTCTTCGAGTATATCAGGATGTCGTCGATGAACACTAAGACGAACTTATCCATATACTGGTGAAATGTCCTATTCATCAAATTCATAAAGACAGATGGCGCATTTGTGAGACCAAATGGCATCACCAGAAACTCGTACTGCCCGTACTTCGTGTTGAACGTCGTCTTCTGGATGTATGTTGCCCTGAACTTCACCTGGTGGTACCCGGATCTCAAGTCTATCCTGGAAAATACTTTCGCCCCACTCAACTGTTCGAACAAATCATCTGTCCTGGGCAAAGGATATTTGTTCTTAATGGTGATGGCATTCAACGCCCGGTAGTCAATACACAACCGAACTGTACCATCATTCTTAGGCACAAAGAGCACTGGCGCTCCCCATGGAGAAGCACTAGATCGAATGAAACCCTTTTTCAACAGGTCATCAATATGCTCTTTCATCTCTACGGCCTCCTTGGGGTTCACTCTATAGCAAGCCCGGGATACTGGTGATGAACCCGGTACTAAATCTATAGTGAACTCCACATCTCTGTCAGGCAGAAGTCCTGGAAGATCCTCTGGGAATACATCCATAAACTCCCTAATGATAGGGTGTGGCGGTGCTACGTTCCCAACTGTCGCACAACAGTTCGGCTCTAGGCTGATCTCCGGCCCTGTCCTCCTGACACTGAATGGTGCTGTGCCTGGGGGACTGAACAGAATACTACCCTCATAACAGTCTATAGCTACATGGGCATAGCTAAGCCAGTCCATCCCCAATATGATATCATAACCGGGGAGTAGCATCACAAAGAATCGTCCCCTGAACTCTCTCCCGGCTATAGTAATAGAGCATCTATAGATAGCTCTAATAGGCACTGGTCCTCCTCCCGTCATTACTCTACTGATCTACTCGGTAGGTGTAGCTACTAAGTGGTGTTTATACATAAACTCTAATGACAGGAAGCTATGAGATGTACCAGAATCAAACAAGCATAGAGCTAGAAAAGTATGCAAATAAACATGACCTGTGATGACGTCAGCCAAATAATCTGGCTCCGAAACCTACTCCGGCTCCGGCTCAAGAGCTAGACTATACGCCTTCCCCTGGGGTCCCTTCTTCTGCTGCAGATGTTGCCCAAACCTCTGCTGCTGAGTCGGAAGCGGCCCTCTAGGTCCCTTGGTTGCTGGGCAGTCCCGGTACTGATGGATGGCAGACCCATAAACTAAGTACTGCCCCAACCTCTTCCTGCAGACGACAAAGTCATGCCCTGGCCTCCTACAGAATGAACACACACCTCCCTTCTGCTGCTGCTGCTGCTGCTGTCGGGGTCCCGGGGCTCTAACTGGCGGGGTCGGGTGATGTGGTGTAGGGGGACGGTAAGTCTGCTGGTGCGGCGTCGGTGCTTTCTGCTGGAAAGCCGGACGCTTGGACGGTCCCTCGAGGTGTACAGAAGCCGGCCTCTTGCAAGACTGAAGACGCTCCTCTATGCTCCGGGCCAACTCTAGGCTCTGGTAGTAGTCAGTCGTACCGTTCGCCACTATAAGAATGCCAATGTTTGGAACTAGACCATGGCAAAACCTACGCGTCATCTCCTCAGGGTCAGCAACTAGACTATGAGCAAAATGGCTCAGGCGACTAAACTCTGTCGCATACTCGTCGACAGAACGGTTCTCCTGCTGGATGTTATGGAATCGTAGCCCCATGGCTACTCTAGCGGTGGTCGAGAAGAATTTCTTCTTGAACTGGGTCTTGAACTGATCCCAAGTGGCCCTCCCTCTCGCAAATAACGGCTCATTCCGGAACCAAACTCCTGCCAAGTCTATCAGCAGAAATCCCACTGCCTCGACCTGGAGGTCGTCCGGCATCCTAACTCCAAGGAGCTTCCTCTCTACCGAGTCTAGCCAGTCATCTGCTACTCCTATGCCCTCAGTCCCTGAGAACTCCTTGGGGTTCAGACCTATGAAGTCCTTGATCGTCCCCGCTCTCTGCCGTGGCTCTATAGGTGGTGGGACCACGGTACGTTCCTCAGAACGCTCCATGCTCTGGCAGAGTAGGGTGGTCTGCTCCTGATGGGTTGTTAGGAACCCCTGGATCAGAGTGAGCAGTTGGTTCCCGTCGAGTGTGACGGAAGCCTGGGTAGGTATAGTGATAGGGGGTGGTGGAAGTATCGGGCCCTGCTGGAACTGTGATGTGGAAGGTGGTGGAGGCATCTGGGTTGGTGGATTTGTGGAGTGGAGGAGTATGGTAGGTGGAGGTGGAGGTGTATCAGTCAACTGGTCAGCTGACTGGATGGAGAACGTGTCATTCTCAGGTGTGACATATTGGGATGAACGAGTAAGCATCATCTAAAATAAAATAAAAGGACTTATAAGGACTTTTAAAGTAAACAATCATAGACAAGAAAATCTAATTATAATAGCAAGCATGTGATGTATTTCCTATGTTGCAACCCTAGTATTCCTCTAGGTGTTCTAAGCGTCATTCCTAATGTTGTCTAATTACCTTAAATTTCTAATTGCAGGCATGCTTGGTACAATAACGTAACCAAACAATTTAGTCTCTGCATGGGCCACCACTAAAAACATGTCACGACCCACTACCCAAATTGTTAGGCCGGCCGAGTCATGTCCAGCCTACGCTTGAGATAAAGCGCAGTAAGCTGTTCTAGAAGTAACAAGATAAGACTAAATGTGCTAACAGTTCTAATAGTAATAAAGAGTCATAAATGCTCCAAACACAAAAGTCATCTCATAGAATAGTGAGTCCAAGTACAAGTTCGAAATATAAAACTGGATACAGATCCAGTTACAAAATACATAGTCTAATACATGACTACTCTCAAAAGTCTAAAGCAAAAAGGCAACTAGACGAGGTTCCCCGTAGGTACATCCTCGTAAGGCAAAGCCTGGTCCTCGGCAGTAACTCCATAATACGAATCACAGAGCAACTCCTCCTCAGTAAGTATATCTACAACGTTATCCTGTCAGGACGGGAGCAAGTACTGATTCTAGCAAACTAAATATACGAAACATAAAATGAACAGGAATGTGATAAACTGGAATCATGGCATATCATAATCTATCATGGCAAGGACACATATGTCATAGAGACAGATGTATATGTAATGTTTAAAACTGTAGCAGTTACGTGATCGTCAATAGGTGTATAATGTGCAGGGGCACAATGTAAATAAAATGTACATATGTACAAGTGTACAGCATAGGTGTACATCCGTACAAAAATGCAGGATAAAGGCCTACGGCACAGTAACATATAAAATGTAACTTTGCTCGGTACGATAAAGGGGCATGATCACGTACTCAACTATCAGTTTCTCCATAACCCAGATTCTAATCATGTGAGAGATATAAAACTGTTCTAAACATGGTAGTGACTGAAAAGTAAATACAACATGTGAAGATTTAACTTGCTACCCCAAGGATCAGCATTTAACATGGTTGGATTCGCAGTTCATTGTTGTAACAGTATGTAAAGTTTGTAGAAAGTACTTACCTCTAGCAAAGCAAAGCAAAGCAAAGCAAAGCAAAGCAAAGCAAAGCAGCGATAAAATGCTAAAGATGCCTGGTAACTCGTCACTGTAGAAATAAATACATAACTTAGTTTTTACACTAATTTAAACACCAAGACACTAAGTGGTGCAACACGACTTTCTGATTGGACACCTAGCCAAATGGTAATTTTAGCATAGGAGATCAATGTAGGGTGACTCAATACTATAACTAACTTTCTAGGATCTTTACACTAGTGCGGGGTGAGGTCCAATATGACTAAAACACAAAACAACACAAAAATTTACAAGTCATAATTATTCAATAAATAAATCAACTGTACATTGTGTTCCAACAATTTTTGAGATAGATAAAAAGCTCAATTTTACATAAAATGAAGTACCATAATGATCCTTGTTAATTATAGAAATCTATTATAATTTTTCTGGAATTTATTAACCAGTACATGTATTTTATAAAAATCAGTTTTCATAAGTACACAAAAAGTGAGTTCTGGTTTCATATGCCAAAACAGTGGCAAAACTGTAAATTAAATACAGTAAAATTATGCTAAATTAGCTAAATTCACATAGTATCTAAATACTTTTTCCCAAAATTTTAACAGCAATTAAAGTATTTTTAGAAATTCAAAAACAGCATGGTACACAATCTGAAATTAAAAATTAATTATCTGCGTATTTTGTCCATGTACAAATTTGAACCAGGGTTCAAATACAGGACAAGGCCATGAATCAAGTCCAATATGACCTGTACAGGTCTTGAATGTGTGAAAACACATTTGAGCCCAAATCCATGCTAGGCTTGGACACCAAATGGTTGCAGTAATAAAATACAGGAATTTAAATAATAATAATATATTTCACAAAGTGGTAAAAATATACAAGTCACAAAATATGTAATAAAATAATCTTGTGAAATTTACATAAATAATTTACACTAGGTAGAGTGAAATACATATCTCAATATATAACAAAAACATGTTATATATTACATATAAATATATAGATAATTATATATATATAATGGATATATA